>JAMKQA010034653.1:0-11848 GCA_024699735.1 Posidonia australis | reverse complement strand
AGACCCAATTTATGACTTTAAGCATGATTTTCATGGCTTGAGTTGGGACCCCAGTGGAGGGTCAAGTGTTGCAAGGAAATAGAGTCCTACAACGAGAAAAATGGAATGAAATGGAAAATGGTTTTGAAATGGAACACTGATAATGTGATTGCCGAGCTCATAGCGGTGTAGGCTGAGCCTTGGTTTTCATTCCTAGTTGTTCGGGTCACCGACGATGTAGGCTGACCCTGGGTCATTGGATTTAGTTGTTCAGGTCACCGAGCTCGTAGCGGTGTAGGCTAAGCCTGGCTTTTGAGCCTAGTTGTTCGAGTCACCGACGGTGTAGGCTGAGCCTGGGTCATTGGACCTAGTTGTTCAGGTCACTGACTGGGGCGTCAGACAGAGACGTATCCCCGTGCACTTATGAAAATGAAATTGAGGCCGGTTGGCTGGGGCGGTGACATCCCTCACGGGGAATTTCATCACAGCAGTGCAGAAAGGTAGGGGAATGATGTCCTCGCCTACTGCTTGTGTGCCTGGTTACCCCTAATCAAGGTAACAACAGTAAAGAAAAGTGGAAATGAATAAAGAAAGAGAAATGTGATTTGATCAAGAATGGGCTAATGAAATGGTCCTAAAATCCTGAAAATAAATGATGATGTTTTAACGAGTTGCCAGCCAGTGTTTATGATTTGGTTTTGAGTCTAATGGGGCATTGTGTTTTAGGCTGGATCTGGTCAAAATGTGAATTTGAAAGTGTGTTTTGGGAAAAAATCCCAAGTATTGAAAAGGGGAATGTTTTGGAAAATGAATTCCAAAAGGTTTTTGAAAGAAATGTAAAGTAATGTTTTAAAAGAAAAAAAAAGGTGGCTTTGGAATGAATTTCCAAATTTTTTGAGAAAAGAAAAGGAAACATGGCTTTTGAAAAAGCATGGATTGGGATTGAATTCCCAAGTGATTGTTTAATAAAGAAAGGATGATTTTCAAAAAGAGAAAACGAAGTTTTGAAAAAACGATAAAAATGAGATTTATAGTTTTGCCGAGGTTTTTTGGTTTGTATGTTTTGGGGTGCGTACTGGGTGACTTAGATGTCACTCACGCGTGCTGTTTGATTTTCAGGTGCAGACCGCGTGCAGCCGATTTCTGGTGCAGGAGTTGGAGCTTCTAGCCGCACATTGTGATCTTGAAGGTGAGTCTTAGTTACAGTTATTTGATGTTTGTGTAATTAGTGTAATTATGCTTGATACTGTGTTATGGTAGCGTGCCTGGGATCGAGGCGTTATAGAGTGGTATTAGAGCTAAGGTTACACCTTGTGCACTGGCTTGGTGATGTCCGGTCTAGTGGCTCCCTAGGACTGCACAGTAGAGGGTCGTGCACCTGAATTTTTGGATTGTTGTGTTTTGTGGTGCTGGCAGGAGGATGTCTCGCCAAGGCCGCAGTCGTGGCATGACCCCTGTATTTGACTCCGAGACCGGAGAGAGTAGTGCATGGAGGGGGATGAGACGGGAATTTGGTGAGATGATGCAGGGTTTCGCCCAGTCCTTTGGCAACAGCGGCAATGATGAGGCAAAGGAAGACCTATGCATCAAGCAGTTCCGCCAGCTTGGCGCCCCGACCTTTGATGGGCGCGGCACTCCTGAGGAGTGTGAGGCTTGGTTCCTAGAGGTGGAAAAGATCCTTGAGGGGATTGAGTGTCTAGCAGATAAGTGGGTCTGGATCGCAGCTTTCCAGCTCAAGTGTGCTGTGAATCAGTGGTGGAGGACAGCATGCCGCACCAAATTCTCTAACGCGGACCTGCTGATGATCTCTTGGGGTGAGTTCTGAGGGGTGTTCTATGAGAGGATTTTCCCTGAGAATGATAGGGATAAGCTGGACAGAGAATTCAGGGACTTGAAGCAGGGTAGCCTGTCTGTGGCTGAGTATGAGTCATCCTTCCTTCGGCTAGAGTAGTTCTCTCAGGCTGTAGTTTCTGAGAAGAATAGAGCCAAGAGATTTGTAGAGGGACTGAATCCTGTGCTGAAATCTAGAGTTATTGGCTTCAGATGCCAGACTTTAGTGGAGGCTGTTGAGCTTGCAGCCGCTATGAGGATGATCGTAGGCTGTTTCAGGAAGAGTATCCCATGATGGAAAATGGGAGAAAGTCTATCTCTCGACCTTCCGTTTCTCGACCGTCAGTGACGGAAGCGCCAAGTTCTGGAAATTCTGGTAGCTCTAGGAAGAAGCGGAAGCAACAGCCTGCGTCGGGTAGAGAAGAGAGTATGGGTTTCAGCCATGCTGGGTCTAGCAGTGGCCCACAGATGGGACTGTGCCATGTCTGTGGAAAGATGGGTCATGTAACGGCGTAATGTTGGCAAAGGCAGAGGAATTTGGACAGAGTATTCTGCTACAACTATGGGAAGTCCAGACATTACCAGAAGGACTGTCCCAGTCAGCCATTGCCAGCGGGTGATGCACCACGTTAGCCTACCAAAGGGAGAGTGTTCTCCATTGCTGCCCCAGCTGTTGGTCCATCTGGAGATGTGGTGGAAGGTGAGAATTAACACAACTAAGTTTGATAAGTCCTGTCCTGTAATAATAGATCCAATGTGTAATTGACACTATTTCTCAATATGATTATGGTTATGGTGTGTTAATTATATGATCTTTCCTTATGACTCCGGGAGTTCATTTTCTTTTGTCTCCGAGCCATTTGCTTCTGAGATCGGGACTAGGCCAGCCAGGTTGGCATTCTACCTAGATGTGGTCACTCCATTGGGAGAACACAGTCTAGCGTGGAGGTATTTGAGACCGGTTAATATTCAACTAGGGGACAGGAGTTTTCATGCCAGCTTGATCCTGATAGATATGCATGATTATGATGTTATCGTGGGGATGGATTGGCTGGCGCAGCATTCAGTAGTGATAGATTGTGCCAAGAGGAGAATTCTGGAAGAGTGTCTAAGCCAAGGTTGGTGTATGGTACAGGGCGCCAGACTGGGTGAGCCCAGGAAAGTGATTTCTGCTCTCAAGGCCTATCATCATCTGGCGAGAGGTAGTGTGGGCTATTTGGCCTGTGTGATAGTTTCTACTTCTCCTGTGGTCAAGATTCAGGACTTGCCGGTGGTGAGGGAATATCCCGATGTTTTTCCAGAAGAATTACTTGGAATTCCACCGCACAGGGAAGTGGAGTTCGCGATTCATTTGGTGCCGGGATCAGGTCCTATTTCTAAGGCTCCGTACAGGATGGCACCTGTTGAGCTAAGGGAGCTCCGGAATCAGCTGCAAGAACTGATGGATAAGGGATTCATTCATCCCAGTGTTTCACCTTGGGGAGCACCAGTTCTGTTTGTGAAGAAGGATGGTTCACTTTGCTCTGTATAAATTACTGGATGTTGAACCAAATCACTATTAAGAACAAGTATCTACTGCCTAGGATCGACGATTTGTTCTACCAGTTACAGGGGAATCGGTACTTTCCAAGATAGACTTGAGATCTGGATACCATCAATTGATGATTAGTGAGCCAGATGAGCAGAAGACAGCTTTTCGTACCCATTATGGACATTATGAGTTTTTGGTTATGCCATTCGGGTTGACGAATGCTCCAGCTTCCTTTATGGACCTGATCAATAAGGTGTTTCGGCCCTATTTGGACCAGTTTGTGGTTATTTATGTGGATGATGTTTTGGTGTATTCTCCAGATGTTCAGACCCACCGGAGGCACTTGAGGATCGTGCTGGAGACGTTGAGGCAACATCAGTTTTATGCCAAGTTCTCTAAGTACGAGTTTTGGCTGGAAGAGGTGTCTTTCCTTGGTCACATTATTTCAGAAGAAGGCATCATGGTAGATCTAAACAAAGTGGAAGCTGTGAGCAGCTAGGCCAGACCGAAGACAATGACTGAGATTAGAAGTTTTCTTAGCCTGGCAGGATATTATAGGAGATTCATTCAGGATTTCTCCAAGATTACTACACCATTGACTAGATTGACCAGGAAGGAAGTGCACATTGCTGGGGATTGGTAGTGTGAGGAGAGCTTCAATGAGTTGAAGGCTCGTCTGGTATCAGCCCCAGTTTTGACTTTCCTCTTTGGGAGTGGTGGTTTTACAGTCTACAGTGATGCATGTGGGACTAGTTTGGGGTGTGTGTTGATGCAACATGGTAGGGTGGTGGTGTATGCCTCGCGCTAGCTGAAAGATCATGAGAAGAATTATCCCATCCATGATATAGAGATGGTTGTTGTTGTGTTCGCCTTGAAGATTTGGAGACATTATCTATATGGCAAATAGTTTGAGGTGTACACAGATCATAAGAGTTTGAAGTACATCATTACTCAGAAGGATTTGAACCTGAGACAGAGGCGCTGGGTGGAGTATATTAAGGATTATGATTTCAATTTGTCCTACCACCCAGGGAAGGCTAATGTAGTTGCAGATGCTCTGAGCAGACGCAATCATGTGATGGCTAGTCTGATGATCCATGAATGGAAATTGTTGGAGGGACTAGTGGAATGTAGGCCTCGGAGGCAGTCTCAGGGACCCGCCAAGGTAGTGTTGGCTAACTTGTCTGTTTGCCCAGGGATGATTGAGGCGATTGTCACAGTTCAGCAATATGATTCTTTTGTGTCTGATATCTAGAGGAAGCTGGTAATGCCCCTCATTTTTCTGTTAGGGTGGATGGTGGGTAGAGGTATGACTTGAGATTATATGTACCTCAGATAGAGGAAATCAAGAATAGTTTGTTGGACGAAGCCCACCGCTCCAGATACTCTATTCATCCAGGTAGCACAAAGATGTACAAAGACCTGAAGAGGAACTTCTGATGGCCTAGAATGAAAAGAGAGATTGCTGAGTATGTGGCAAATTGTGCAACCTACCCGATGGTGAAGATAGTGCACCAGAAGCCCGGAGGGACTTTGCAGCCTCTCGACATTCCAATATGGAAATGAGAAGATGTGTCGATGGACTTTGTGACGGGTTTGCTGTGAACCCGAAGAAAAATGATACTGTGTGGGTGATAGTGGATCACCTTACAAAATCGGCACATTTCATGCCAATGAGGGTGAATCTTCCTTTGGCAAAACTGGCAGAGTTGTATGTGGCAGAGATTGTGAGATTGCATGGTGTCCCTGTGACTATTGTGTCTGACAGAGACACGAGGTTTACATCAAGATTCTAGGGAGCTCTGCAGGAGGCTTTTGGCACAGTGTTGAATTTTAGCACTGCTTTCCATTCCTAGACGGATGGCCAGGAAGAGAGGACCATCCAGACACTAGAGGACATGCTGAGGGCCTGCGTCTTGGCCTGCTATTGAATTTTACCTCTGATTGAGTTTGCATACAATAACAGTTACCACGCTAGTATTGGTATGGCACCATATAAGGCATTGTATGGCAGACGCTACAGGACACTCACTTGTTGGAGTGAGGTGGGTGAGAGACAGTTAGTTGGGCCCAAGATTGTACAGTAGTACGAGGGCAAGGAGGATTTGATTAGGAAGAGGTTGTGGTCTGCCCAGAGCCGGCAGAAGAGCTATGCTGATAGGAGGCGAAGACCTTTAGAATTCGAGGTAGGAGACTTCATTTTCCTGACGATGTCACCAACCAAGGATGTAATGCGATTTGGTAGGAGAGACAAGTTGAGCCCTAGATATATCGGCCCGTATCTGATTACCAAGAGGGTTGGTGAGGTGGCTTACAGACTAGATCAGCCTCTAGAGTTGGCGGGTGTACACAACACCTTCCATGTGTCGATGTTGAGAAAGTGTTTGGCCAATGCATCCCAGGTGATACCAGTGTAGCTAGAGGAGCTGCGGGAGGACTTGACTATGTTTAATAGTGCAGTTCAAATACTGGACAGGAAAGAGCAAGTCCTCAAGAATAGAGTGATTCCATTGGTGTTAGTTCAGTAGCAACACCATGGTACTGAGGAGGCTACCTGGGAACGCGAGATAGACATCAAGAGACAGTACCCCTACTTGTTTTGTTAGAGCTAAATTTCGAAGTCGAAATTCTTTTAAGGGGGGTAGGAAGTGACATCTAGGCTTGATTATCCATTTTTATTTGTAAACCATGTAATTAATTGTAATATTGCTTAAATGGTTTATTAATGGATAATCTATTGTTTCTTGTTTGTGTGAGCTTGTGGTTGGTTGTTTGTGCACCTGTTTGTGATCTGGGACCAATGTGGGGTCCGGTTTGAGGATGCACAATTGTCTCGGTTGGCGTGCCTGTCTTTTCTTCATTTTTCTCTCCTTTTTCTCCTTTCCCCTTTTTCTCTCTCTCACGAGCCATGCCCTTCCACCTCTTTCCCTATTTTATTCTTCCCTTTCTTCCACCCGTGCCACCAACGACAGAGGCCCGTGCCTCCCCGTCCATTCTGATAGGATGGATGGCCGGCACCAAGCGGGTGGTGGTGGAGATAAAGAGAGGGAGGCAGGAGTGGGCCGAGGAGGTTCGCCGGAGTGTGGGGAGAGTCACCGGGCAGTTGAGCCAGGTACGCGACTCCTTTCCCTTCCTTCGTTTAGTTTTTATTAAGGATGAGTTAATTGCATGAAAATTAAGAGAAATGCATGTTAAATTGTAGAAAAATCATGAAATGAATGGGAATGTGATTTATGGCATGAGAATGTAGAGATCATGCGGTTAGGATTGATGTTTGTGTGGAAAATGTGATTTTGGGGTTGAAGGCTACAGTAGCCATTCTTGAGCCCCTTCCCCTTGTGATTTTCGTTTGAACTATGTGGTTGATGGAATCATGAATGGTTTGAGGTGTTTTGAAGTAGACTTGAGGGTCTACACCCCATGATTTTATGGAAATTGTTGGTAAATGTTTGGGGGTTCCGATCGGGACTCCCACTTGGGGCGATTTTTCACTGCCCAGAAAGGGGTGTGTCCTGTCTGCGAGGAATTCGGTATACTGAATTTATTCGGGATGCCGAAATACTAGCAGATTAAGCCAGAAACCAGGGTTCGGTAGACTAAAATTTCACGGTCAACCGAAACAGGGGGTTTCGGCATACCTAAAATTTTCGGTATACCGAAACAGGGAAATTCGAAATACCGAATTGAATTGCCCTGATCATGGGAGGTTAAAATGTGAATTTTAATGAATGTTAAATGGTTTTAATGGTATGGTGGGTTTATATGAATGATGTGTCCTAATGTATTGATATGGAGCCATGTGGAACCCCAAACAAATGGATTTGGTATGGTTTTGGGTTTTAGACTCTATTAATGAATGAAAAAGATGGTTTTATATGGTTTTGGGCATGAGACCCAATTTATGACTTTAAGCATGGTTTTCATGGCTTGAGTTGGGACCCCAGTGGAGGGTCAAGTGTTGCAAGGAAATAGAGTCCTACAACGAGAAGAATGGAATGAAATGGAAAATGGTTTTGAAATGGAACACTAATAATGTGGTTGCCGAGCTCATAGTGGTGTAGGCTGAGCCTGGGTTTTCATACCTAGTTGTTCGGGTCATCGACGGTGTAGGCTGAACCTGGGTCATTGGACCTAGTTGTTCAGGTCATCGAGCTCGTAGCGGTGTAGGCTAAGCCTGGGCTTTTAAGCCTAGTTGTTCGGGTCGCCGACGGTATAGGCTGAGCCTGGGTCATTGGACCTAGTTGATCGGGTCATCGACTGGGGTGTCAGACAGAGACGTATCCCCGTGCACTTATGACAATGAAATTGAGGCCGGTTGGCCGGGGCGGTAACATCCCGCACGGGGAATTTCATCGCGACAGTGTAGAAAGGTAGGGGAAGGATGTCCTCGCCTACTGCTTGTGTGCCTGGTTACCCCTGATCAAGGTAACAACAGTAAAGAAAAGTGGAAATGAATAAAGAAAGAGAAATGTGATTTGGTCAAGATTGGGTTAATGAAATGGTCCTAAAATCTTGAAAAGAAATGATGATGTTTTAACGAGTTGCCAGCCAGTGTTTATGATTTGGTTTTCAGCCTAATAGGGCATTGTGTTTTAGGCTGGATCTGGTCAAATTGTGAATTTGAAAGTGTGTTTTGGGAAGAAATCCCAAGTATTGAATAGGGGAATGTTTTGGAAAATGAATTCCAAAAGGTTTTTGAAAGAAATGTAAAGGAATGTTTTGAAAGAAAAAATAATTGGTTTTGGAATGAATTTCCAAATGTCTTGAGAAAAGAAAAGGAAACATGGCTTTTGAAAAAGCATGGATTGGGATTGAATTCCCAAGTGATTGTTTAATAAAGAAAGGATGATTTTCAAAAAGAGAAAACGAAGTTTTGAAAAAATGATAAAAATGAGATTTATGGCTTTACCGAGGTTTTGTGGTTTGTATGTTTTGGGGTGCGTATTGGGTGACTTAGATGTCACTCATGCGTGCTATTTGGTTTTCAGGTGTAGACCGCATGCAGCTGAGTTTCGGTGCAGGAGTTGGAACTTCTAGCCACACATTGTGATCTTGAAGGTGAGCCTTAGTTACAGTTATTTGATGTTACTGTAATTAGTGTAATTATGCTTGATACTGTGTTATAGTTACGTGCCCGAGATCAGGGCGTTTCAATGAAGCTCATTGAAGTTATTAAGTAATTCATCTATAGAAAAATCTTCGGTATTATAATTAGATGATACATCACTAGACAATGCCATAAAACATGAGTAAGCTACTTACCACATGAAGAAGTATCTTCATCAGTAGAGGAGTCACTATCATCTCAAGTGGCTTGAAGAGCTTTCTTTTTCTTAATTTATTATTATTATTTTTGTTCTTCTTTTGAACTTCATTTTTCTTTAAAAAATTCTTGAACTTATGAGTTATAAGAGCAAGATGTTCCTCATCCAAATCATCTGATTCAATGGAGGCATTAAGTGTAATTCTTTTCTTTTCTAGAATATTTTCTAATTTTTTTTCTTTCAATTGAACTTCATATGAAGTAGGGTTTCCTATAAGATCTTCAAGGGAATATGAGGATAAGTCCTTAGCTTCTTCTATGGCTATGGTTTTCTTTTCCCAATCTAGAGTTAGAGATCTTAGAATCTTTCTAACTAATTCACTTTGAGAATAACATTTTTCAAGGGATTGCAAATTATTAGTAATCTCACTAAATCTAATAAACATATCACTAATAGATTCATTTGGTTGCATTTTAAACATTTCATATCTATGTACAAGCATGTTTATTTTTATTTCTTTTACTTCATTTGTTCCTTCATGGATGACTTCTATAATATGCCAAGCCTCATGAGATGTATTACAATTTGAAATTCTATTAAATTGATCTTGATTAATAGCACAAAATAGAGTATTTAACCCTTTAGCATCTAATATTGCTAAATTTTTCTCCTTTTCATTCCAATCCTTATAGTTATTTTTACTAGGTGTGTATCCATTTATAACAATGTCCCATAAAATCAAGATCAATGGATTTAAGATAGATGTTCATCCTACATTTCCAATAATTATAATTATTTCCATCAAAAAATGGTGGCCTATATATATATTGTCCCTCTACAATGTTGGAGTTATATGAACAAGAAGCCATAATCTAGAAGATGGTTAAATCTTTATCCTAGATTAACCTTGCTCTGATACCAATTGTTAGGATTCTTAGACTTCACTAAAGGAGGTGAATAGTGATTTAATGAATATTATGTTAATTAAATACTTGTTTTACGATTTTAAGTGAATAGACAAAAGCAATGGAATATAACAATGATTTGAATATTAAACTAAAGCATACAAAAAAAGGAGATGAGAGACAATGAATAAGAACACAATATTTTATAGTGGTTCAGCCTCCCTGGCCTAGTCCACTTCCTAAGAAAATCCTTCGAGAGTTACTTTAAATTTGATCTTGTTCTGGGCCAAGATCTTGTCGTACACCCTTGACGAATCCTCGCCAAGCTCTGTAAAACCGTGGCTCCCTTCTCACAACTAGAAAAGAACCTTTACACTTAGATTTTACAACTCTTTTTCTACAATCTCCCAAACTCAACTTGGCTAAGTGAATGGATGGAAATGGAGCACTCTTACCTCGGAAGTTTTTTATTGAAATAGGAATGGAATGCTTGGAAACTTGAGTAGCTTGAAGCTCTATATGAGTAGGAAGTATTTGTTGTCTTATAGGTGAAGAATGGGGGCCTTTTTATAGGAAAACTTGGGTATAAGAATGTGTTTGACGTTCACTAATGGCTACTGATTCGGTATGCCGAAATCAAAATGGTCAACCGAAATTTCCAATAGTCAAGTACTTTGGCATACCGAAAATAATTCGGTATGCCGAAAACCTCTGATTCGGTATGCTGGTGAATTTCGGTATGCCGTTCTAGGTTCCTATTCTGATTTTTCTAATCTACACTTATTTCGGTATACCGAGGAAATTCGGTATGTCGAAAATGTCATTAGTCCTATAATGAATGTTTTTCAATAAATGGTTGATTTTGGGGCTAAGGCAATTTTCCTATGACTATATGGAGATATTTGAGAGATTATTACAAGTTCCTAGGAGTACATGAATAAATAGAAAATTATATCAAAAATAATTACAAATATAACTTTTCATTTTCTTCTTATTTCATCATCTTGAGTTCTTCTTTGTGGCACATAGGTCTCTATCTTCTTCAAATATCTTCCCTTTTATGCTTAAATTTTCTGAGTCCTTCAATGATCTTCTTTGCAAATATGAATTATGAAATATTCTCATAAAGCACATTAGTCTTTTGTTATCATCAAAATCAAAATAAGGCTAATAAAACCAACAGGGTCCATGTCGGTATTGTCAAGTCTGTTAATGTACACCCTTGGGCGATGAAAATCCAAATCAAATCAAATTTATGAAACTTTGTGGAAATCCGGAAAACAATGTGAAGACTAAGTTTAAAATGAGTTTGAAATGTGTGTGCAAGATACATGAAGATATGCATGAGAATATATATATATATAAAGTAACACGACGTACAAATGAGTGCATGGATGAAATAAGGAAGTTTTTAGGGACCTTTGTGCAAAAATTACATGTCGCTAGGTAAAGATTAGGATCTCCAAGGTTTAATATGCAAATGTGCTTAAGGAACATATTTCTATGCAATTTTAAATAAGCTAGGGGTTAAATGTACAAAACTGTACATTTGGGGTAAAAATTGAGATTTCTAGGGTCTGATCTGTAAATGTGGCAGAAAAATATATATTCAGTGTAATTTAAAAGAAACTTTGGGTTACATGTGCAAATTTGTGGACTTAAGGTTGAAATAAAGAAATCTAAAGTTATTTGTCAAAGATTTGAAGACTTGAGAATTAATAAAAGAAAAGTACAAGGGTCAAACTGAAATTCTTCCAAAAAAAGAAAATAAAATGAAACGTAAGTAATTGCAGGGGCTAGAATGCAAAATGTAAGGACCTAAGTGCAAGGGAAGAAATGAAGAGAGAGTATTAATAAAAGAATTTCAAAAAGATACACGACCATCGTCGACGACTGAAACTCACCGATGACGACTGCCTGGCTTCCCTGACGTACGATTGAGCATTCAATCACCGGAGAAGCAAGAGGGAGGATAGATGAGAAGACTCGTCGCCTCCGATTGAGCATCAGACGACCGGAAGTCTCCCCCCACCTCTCTCGCCGGTGTTGCAATTCCGGCAACGGCGCTCCTAGTCGACAAGGCTACTGAAGGCAGTGTCACGGTGGTCCAATGATTCTAGGAGGTTGACAGGAAGGAAAGGATGAGATTCCATTGATCAAATGCGAAAATAGGGATGTATGCTCCTCCCCCAACCTAGCTCGATGTAACATCTGGGCCCGGTTATCCATTTGTATTTAATAAACCATGTATTATTAGTGATTTTGTGCTTAATGGTTTATTAATGGATAACCTGTTGTTTCAGGGTTGTGTGTGGTTGTGTGTGGTTTTCTGTGCATCT
>JAMKQA010034652.1:0-14285 GCA_024699735.1 Posidonia australis | reverse complement strand
AATGTTTATGGTGGTATGAGATGCAAATGAATGCTTCTAGTATGCACTCTCTCACAACCTAGGGGTGTCCTATTAAGCTGTCTACTCTGGGTTCACACAGGGGTGAATGGGTCTCCGACTCAAGTTTAGAAAAAGTAAGGTCCTCGTTCTAAATCCCAGCCAAAGCTTAGGCAGTGAACGGGTGGTGCGTTCGGGGCCTCGTCCTCTGCCAAAGCAGTAGGTTGTACCCTCTACTAACACCGACACGACCCCGGACAAGGGGGGACATACTCGACATTTCATCCCACGCCAAAGCCATAGGATGAGACACCAAGAAATGTCCTTCGCAGACTGTATAAGCGAACTAAGGAGAGGAGAAGATGCATGCCCTATATGATGTGTGCAAAGTATGCTTTGAGTCTTTTACTTACAAGCTTATTAAACCGTGGGGGAATTTGCAATTTGGCACTAGTTTGCGCCTTATTTTTTATTAATTTTGGTTGTTATGCTTTCATTAACCAAATGGGGAGAGCAAACATGTCTCTAATTCTCCTAAACATGGCATATACAAGAAGGGAAATAAACATACAAATCAGCCACGAATTAACAAATAGAAGCATGTGCAAGTTATGTGCAACAATGGTGACATAGCAAATGTGTAAAAGGAAAACACCCATTATGAAAAAAGCATGTATGCAAGAAAAACACCACTAAAATGGATAACCAACGCAAAGCTTGGAAATACGCAAGCAAGGGGGAAAAGCCAAAGCAAACGAGAAATCTAAAATAAAAAGTTGGGATCTGGTTATCCCTAACGGAGTCGCCAGTTCCTGTAACCATGCCGGCGATAGCCTCGGGGCTTGGTGCAAAAGGCTAAATGCGCGAGGATCGACAAAGTCACGGCAAAACTAAAAATAAAGTGCAGGAGTCGCCACCTGATCTATTAAAATGGAAGACAAGGAAAACCATTTAAAAATATTCAAATCACGCAAAATAAGCCAATGGAAAAGAAGGTCTCAAACCAGAAAATGGGTAAGGATCCCTGTTACGCACAAGGAAGGTGTTAGGTACCCTCGTGCGCCCGATAAATCGGTCTTTCTATAGGTTTCTCATTTGCTTATGAAATGTCGGCTTTTCAACCTTTACTGTACGCCCGAGGGCAATATGCCATGTCATGCTAAGTGAGTGGTGTCTTTTGCTAAAATAAGGGTGCATGGAGTGCAGGGTGTGTCCTAATGCTCAGAAGTATCGCTCATATATCGGGTCAAGTGTCGATGCAAAGATATTCCATAAATAAGATCAAGGATCTAAGTATTTTGAGCGACTTTTCATCGTCGCTTTGCTATATGCTAAATGTGATCTAACATGTATAAAAAGGATTGAAAACAGAGTTGGATATTCCTGACATATCCAGGAAGAGAACCAAAAAAATCCAGAAGTAAATCAAAACAGGAAATCATTCTAAAAACTATGCGAAAGCTGCTGTGTGCTATTGAAGACAGGCTAATGCGCCTGTTAGGTGCGCCAGACTGGTGCTCCAGTCTGGTGCACCACCTATGTGCTCCTATGTGGGCCAGGAAGATGTGTCGAGGAAAATATAGAAATCTATGCAGTGCAATGTCACATATAAATGCGTTCTAGAAGGTTATGCAATGTAAAAACTTTGCAAAATCGGAAAATATCCTTTAAAAATAAAAGAAATGCAAGTGTGAGAAGATTTATGGATCTTGTGTCCAAGGGCTAATAGCCTCACACAAGGTCACATCTTACTCATGCTGGATAAAAGTAACAAGGTTCAGCCACACCACTAGATCATGGGCTGATGCATAAGATTCTCCATATAGGAGTAAATGGCAATCAGCCTACCAGATTTGGACTATGGACTGAATGTTCAAAGGGTAAAACAACTGGAAAAGCAGCATCATTTGTGGTTGAAATCATGCATGCACAATCATAAAATACCAAAGAATCATCACTGAAAGAATCGGATTCAAAATCATTTGGGAAAACATGCAGATGAGGATGCAAAAGAGGGTGATTTCGCTTCTCTGACTAGTCTAGTGCACCAGAATGGTGCACCAGAGTGGTGCTCTGGTTAGGTGCGCCTCTCTGGTGCGTCAGATTGGTGCTCCAGAATGGTGCTCCCCAGAAAATCTGAATCAGGCCGTAGTCTGATTCAGAATTCTGGTTCAGATTCAGAGACAGGTGATTTTCCTTTTTAATTAAGTCAGTTATGCAAATGATGGAAACTAAAATATGATGAGATGCAAATGAACAGAAACCTTTCTTTTTATTTGATTCAAAAGAAAAATAAATCATGGGTTCATGGCAGAAATGCTTATACAAGATTCTAAAGAACATGTATGAGAAGATAAACTTGACAAGCCATATGCAAGTGACGAATAGATAAAGAACATGTATATTGCATATTCTAGCATGCATGTGCATAAAAACAAAGATTTATTGTGCAAAGAAACAAAAAGAAAGGCCATTTGCAAGAACATTAAGGTGCAGAATTTTCTATTTAGATTGTACATGCAGAATATCTTATAGGGTGGTTATCTTCATCATGAAATTTATGTAAGCAAGAAGAAGAAGAAGATCAGTTTATATGAAGTGCACGGCATATTTTATCTAATGTAGGAAGTAAGCAAAAGCAAAGGAATGCATGGATGACTTACCTTGTCCAAGGTGTTCCCTCTTGAAATATCAAAGATAATATGATCCTTGTTGCTTTGGAAGGGCTGGGAATTCTCCAAAATACCAAGGAATGCTTGGGAAAACCAGACTGGCTTGCAATAGTTTGCACTAGATTTATCTCAAGATGATAAGATCAGCTCCTAAGGTCAGGGGGCCCAAATGGTTGCCTATGGATGTCCTTATATAGGAAATTCTCAAAGGTAACCCCTAGAGAATACAAGCAGCCTCGTAAACGAAAAGCATGGGAAGATTCCATAGCATATTCGTTGACAAAGGTGACAAACATGGGAGGTGGAAAGCCAGCAGTCAGCAGCCTGAAAAGGGGCTGTGCGCCAGCTTGGTGTGCCAGGTAGGTGCACCAGATAGGTGCGCCAGGTAGGTGCACCAGATAAGTGCGCCTGGTTAGTACTCCAGCTAGGTGTGCCACTGTAGTGCTCCAGCTCAGTGCTCCAAACAGGTGCTCCACATTGGTGCTCTAACTTGGTGCTCTCCCCTACCTGTCTGAATTTCTAATCGGGCCGTAGACCTGCTATAGGTTTGTGGTCAGTTTAGCTAATGAGATTAGGTTTGCCACATCCAAAGCAACATCTGAAAAGCTTACCTATGAGTCACCTCAAAATCGGGGTGTCTACAGATGCTCCTCCCTGAGCGAGGTCGAGGGATGAAAGGAACCAAGACCGATGCTCAGGGTTGACAAGATACCTCCATTTTGAGGTTACAGAAGGATGGTGTTTGCTGTAGGATGTAAGTCACTTATTCGACGGATGCACCGAAAGTCATGACTTATTGCCAAATGCAAATGCAAATGCGAAATGTGTGCAAACTAAAGATCTAAATGCTAGGGATGCGTGATGCCAATGCAAGATGCAAATGCAAGAGCTGATGCTGAAGGCCGATGCGAAGCTAATGCTAACAAAAACACAAGAATGGGTTCTTGCAAGATGATGCGATGTTGATGCTAGTGCTGATGTGATAGGCAAAAGATAAAGAGATCCTGCACACAGAGGGAACCACTGGCAGGAAAATGATAAGTTGTCGGACTCATCAGCCAGATTATTGAGGTTATCAACCTAAAAAGGCGAGATATGACAAGTCAATCAAGTCATGTTATCCCGATCTCCAGACAGCATGACGGTTGTCAACCGAGTAGTTGGGGATACCAGCCCAAGGAAAAGGGGTATGACAAACATATCATTTGTCAAACAAGAAGGCCCTGTTCGCACGAACCAAGGGCGAACGAAGAGATTTCGCGCCGCGAAAACTCGGAAGAGAAGAGAGAAAAAGGACCTTGACCGCCCAGTCAGAGGGTCAATCAACTGGATTTCGCGCCCGCGAAAACTCAGAAGAGAAAGGATAAGGACCTTGACCGCCCGGGAAAATCCGAGAGAAGGGCTAGGACGTTAACCATCCGGTCAAATGGTCAAGCCACTGGATTTCCTACCCAAGGAAATCCGAGAGAAGGGCTAGGACCTTGACCATCTGGTCAAAAGGTCAAGCTGTCGGATTTCTTGCCCGGGAAATCCGAGAGAAGGGCTAGGACCCTGACCATCTGGTCAAAAGGTCAAATCGCCAGATTTCCTGCCTGGGGAAATCTGAGAGAAGGGCTAGGACCCTGACCATCTGATCAAAAGGTCAAGCTGTCAGATTTCCAGCCCGGGGAAATCCGAGAGAAGCCAAAGACTTCGACCGCCTGGTCAATGTCAACAAGCTGGATTTCGCGCCCGCGAAAATCCAGGAGAGGCAAATGACATTGACCGCCCGGTCAAAGTCAACAAACTGGATTTCGCGCCTACGAAAATCCAAGAAGGCAAATGACATTGACCGCCCGGTCAAAGTCAAGAAGCTGGATTTCACGCCCGCGAAAATCCAAGAGGGGCAAAGGACATTGACCACCTGGTCAAAGTCAACAAGTTGGATTTCGCACCCGTGAAAATCCAAGAGAGGCAAAAGACATTGACCACCCGGTCAACGTCAAGCTGGATTTCGCGCCTGCGAAAATCCAAGAGGGTCAAGTTGGATAGCATTGTGCGTGTTGCATAGCTTGCAGTCGATGCTCATCTATCAGGTTCAATTGAACGAGGCGGTCCTCAATCCATTCTGCCTCCTCTAGTTCCGCTTCTTTCAGGACTCTGAGCGATAGTATCTCCACTTCTATTGGTTGGACTGCCTCTATACCATACACTAGAGAATATGGAGTCGCTCCTATTGAGGTATTGATTGATGTTCTATAAGCCCACAGAGCGTATGGGAGCTTGTCATGCCAGTCCTTGTGTGTTTCCGCCATCTTCTTAAGAATCCTAGTTAGATTCTTATTGGCGGATTCTACTGCACCATTCATCTGAGGTTGGTACGGGGAGGACCTGTGATGTCTGATATGGAACTCCCACAGGAAATCCTCAACCTTTTTGGCTGTGAAATTTATCCCATTATCAGAAATGATGGATTGTGGGACCCCGTACCGGGTAACGATATTGTTCTTGATGAACTTCTCTGTCACGGAGGCGGTCACTGTCTTGTAAGAAGCTGCCTCCACCCATTTTGTAAAATAATCATTTGCCACTAAGATGTACTGATGTCCATTAGAAGCTACTGGGTGGATAGTTCCGATGAAGTCTATTCCCCATGTAGAGAAAAGCCTAGGTGACGACATGCTGTGAAGCTGCGGTGGTGCATGAATAAAATTGCCATGGACTTGACAATTATGACATCTTCGCACAAACTGGCAGCAGTCTGTCTCCATGGTTGACCAGAAATAATCTTGTAGCATTATTTTCTTGGCCAACAATACTCCATTCATGTGAGGCCCGCATGTCCCGGCATGCACTTGCAACATTACTGTATCGGCCTCCTTTTAATCAAGACAGCGTAGAAGCATCTGATTGTAAGACCTCCTATACAAGTGACCTGCTCCAAGCACATACTTTGTGGCCAGCCGGACCATAGTCTTTCTATCTGCTGCTGATGCATTTGGATGATGACTCCCGGTTTCCAAGTAAGCTCTGATGTCTTGATACCAGGGGAGCTCTGTCGTGGAATCTACTTCTTCTATGCTCATGCAATGTGCTGGTTGATCTGTGCAGGTTACTGACACTTTGATTGTGCATCCTCTAGTATGGACAACCAGGATGCAAGAGTCGCTAGTGCATATGCATAAGCATTCTTGGCCCTGTTCATAAAGGAAAAGCGTATCTCCTCAAACTTGGCCATCAGCTTTAAGAGATGATTGTGGTATGCAACCAATTTTAGATCTTTGGTTCTCCAGTTTCCATTTACTTGAGAAATAACCAACATGGCATCACCATGCACATGTAACTTCCGTGTACCATGCTCTAATGCTGCCTGCAAGCGGAGAATACATGTCTCATACTCTGCCACATTATTGGTGCACACAAAGGTTAACTTTCGGGCAAGCGGGATCATCTATCCATGCGGACTTTCCAATACTGCACCGATACCCATGCCTCACCTGTTAATTATGCCATCAAAGTAGAACTGCCACTGACCATCATCTCGAGGGACTACTGGCTCTTCTTCTTCCATGGCGAACAATATATCCTCATCAGGGAACTGAGTCTGCAAGGGTTGATACTCTGGCAAGGGTAAGTCTGCTAAGTGATCTACCACGGCTAGTCCCTTCATCGACTTCTGAGTGACAAAAGTGATGTCAAACTGAGATAAAAGCACTTGCCACTTGACACATCTACCCACCAGTGCTGACTTCTGAAACAGGTACTTCATTGGATCATGTCGGCACAGTAATGAACTAGATATGCCATCATATAGTGCCTTAAGCGCAGTGTAGCCTAGACAAGGGACAAGCAAACTTTCTCGATTGCGGTGTACTTAACTTTGCAATCATTGAACTTTTTGCTCAGGTAATAAATGGTCCTTTCCTTGCGACCTGTTTCATCATGTTGACCCAAGACTGCGCCCATTGAATACTGTGTCACTGACAAGTAAAGCAACAAAGGACGCCCTGGTGTCGGAGGAACTAAGACTGGTGGTCTTGCCAAGAGTTTCTTGATTTTGTCAAATGCTTCTTGGCACTCCTCATTCCAATGGATCTGTGCGTTCTTCCTCAGGGGTTTGAAGATTGGTTTACAAATTGGTGTTAACTGAGCAATGAATCGGCTGATATACTACAACCGCCCCAGCAACCCTCGGACTTCTTTCTTTGTCGTGGGGGGAGGCATCTCAATGATGGCTTTAGCCTTACTCAGATCTACCTCAATTCCCCTTTGGCTAATGATGTATCCCAGCAGTTTGTTTGATGACACACCAAATACACACTAGTTGGGGTTCAATCATAGCTTATACTTTCGCAGACGGTTAAAGAGCTTCCTCAAACAAGCAATGTGTTCTTCAGGCTCTTTCGACTTAGTAATCATATCATCCACGTAAACCTCGATGTCTTGGTGCATGAGATCTTGGAATAAAGCTGTCATTGCCCTCTAATATGTGGCCCCAGCATTCTTGAGCACAAAGGGCATAACTCTGTAGTAGAACACTCCCCATGGGGTAATAAAGGACGTTTTCTCCATATCCTCTTCTGCCATTCAGATTTGATTGTATCCTGAAAATCCATCCATGAATGACAACATTTTGTGTCCTGCAGTGCTGTCTACCAGTACATCAAGGTGTGGGAGTGGAAAATCATCATTTAGGCTAGCTTTGTTTAAGTCTCTGTAATCGATACACATTCGGACCCGACCATCTTTCTTGGGTACCGGAACCACATTCGCTAACCATTATAGGTAAAGGACGACCTTCAGAAAGTTAACTTTGTGCTGCTTCATTATTTCCTCCTTCAATTTCAAGAGCCACTGTGGTCGCCATCTACGCAGTTTTTGTTTGACGGGCTTGACATCAGGCTTAAACAGTAGGGTATGTACCACTACCTCGACGTCTAACCCAACCATGTCATCGTAACTCCAAGCAAAGATATCTGCATATTCCCGGAGAAGCTCAACAAGTTCTGCTTTGGCCTGTGCTGTGAGTCTGGCGCTTATCCGCACTTCCTTGAAATCTTCATTGGTGCCAATATTCACAGCCTCAGTTTCTTCTTCTACATGCATGTTCGGGCCTTCGGGATCATCATCATAAGGCTGGAATTCCGGTGCATCGTGACTTTCCTCTTCCACTTCTGCATCATCTTCTTCTCCGTATGCAATAAGCTCAGGAAGGATTTCATGCTGGCATGTCGGATTTGTGTCTTCAAAGGTGCACATTTTCTCAGCATTCTGCCCCTGATGGTGTTTTAGAATGGTCATTGTAATCCTAGTCTTCTTGTATGCACCCTTGATGACTCCTGGCTCTGCTATTTCTGAGCTTGTGTCTGACTGTTCTACTTCTAGCAAACAAAAGCTTTTATTTTCATGATGTCTTTGTACAGCCTGTACAACAGGTGGGCAGCTGTCCTCTGTCTAACTGATGAGAGTGCTGCTACCCGAACTCCCTCCTAAGCCTAACTCAGGATCTTTTTTTTTGGACCCCACTGCTCAAGTGGGGCCAAGTCTAATAATACCACCTAGACCCGCCTCCCGGCTAATAGGAGATGAACTCCTCTGGTCTAGCGTTTAAGGATCTATTTTCCTCCAGGGTCATGATAGCAGACTGACCCTGTGCAACTGTCTGCTCCTTAGTGTACTCTGTCAGTATTGCCTTTCCTTTCTTGCGCCTAAGCTCACTTTGTGCATCCTCGGCCAGTACTGCCAGCTACTCTTGAAATAAAACTTCCAAATCGCTGAGCATGATATCGACATGTGCTACCACACCATCCCCTTCCTCTTCATCGAAAGCAAAATCCACATAATAGGCGCTAGTAGCTCTTAACACCTCTTGCGCTGATTCCGGCTGCCCTAGCTGTAACCCCTTCAAGACTGACTACTGCTTTGATGCTATTATTGTTACATCTGCCCTTGTTGAATCCCAGACAGCAACTGGATTAGTAGAAAGAGCCTCAGTAGACTCTAGAGGTGGCAATGCTAGCATAGCTATCCCCTATGACATGGATGATATTGAATTCCTTCTGAAGTCCATAATTTCCTTTTTTGAATAATAATCCTCAACACATACCCATTCTAGCCCATCGACTGACTTGTCCGGCTCATGTTCTGCAAGCACAAACTCCGATGGGATCCAGCAATCCCGCACTAACAAAGTTGTTTAAATTTCGTGGAATAACGAGGTTTGGGAACTTACGACGCTTCACGTATCCGTCCTGTGGCATCTACTCGTATTCTAGTCTTTCAAATTTACGTCTTCTCTCCACGACGATTGGTTCTGCGATCCCTTGGCCATTCCGCCCGAGAGGTGCTCCTTTTTCATACCCTCATCTCTGACATAGATTCTCGACCATCGAAAAGAGGTTGCCAAAAGCAGCCAAATGACTGGCACGCTCGAGAATCGGAATAAAATTGACCGGTTCAAAACAGTCGACACGGTAGAGCACATTATAAGGTTTGGAGTCAAAATGGACAGTATGGAGTGACACTGAAGAGATTGCCTCAACCCGCTCCTTCTCAAGGTTTTCCGCCATTACAACAACAATGTCGTTGTTCCAACGGAACTTAATCATACAGTGAAGGGTTGAGGGGATAACCTGATGCTTGTGGAGCCAAGGGTGCCCAAGCAGAAGATTGAAAGACGGCTCGAGGTCAACAACATAGAATTCGACCTCAAAACGAACAGGACCAATGATTAAGGGAATGATCAAGATCCCTAAGGCATCATGGTGCGTGTTGTCGAACGCCGTCATTCCTTTTAATGCTGGAGTAATGTCCTCCGATTTAAAGCCAACCTGACTTGCGGTTTGCAAGGGGCAGACGTTCAAACCAGCGCCATTATCTACCAGAGTGAGAGGAATGCGGAAATTTTGGTATTGCACCGTGATGAATAGGGGTTGGTTATGATTAGTCCCTGCTAGAGGAAGCTCTGAACTAGAGAAAGAAATGACCTCTAGCACGGTTATCATTCCCACCATGTTCTCCAAGGCCGAAGGTTGTATGGTTGAAGAAACATGGGTAGCCTGAAAGATCCGAAGAAATGCCTTTCTATGCTCGGCTGAAGTATGAATTAAATCCCAGATGGATATGTCTGCCCTGACCTTTTTCAACTGGGCAGTAATGTCAGCTACCGGTGGGTCAACTTTGACAGTGGGGTTAGCTCTTGTGACTGTCTCTTTAGGGATTGGACTAGGAATATGGGTTCTTGCTTGAGTGGATGAAGTCACAGGCTAACTAGTTTTGTTTGTTGGAACTGGGGCCTTGTATACCCTTCCCGATCGCGTTACCTCAGCACACATTTCTGCGGTATAGCTATAAGGCATGCGGTGAGTATCCTGTGTGTGACCATGCCGGTGGAACCGTTGCACGGCTCTCCTCCTACCAGGTGTGTGGAAACACACGAGGAGACCCGATATGGTCACAACGAAGATGGTGAATCCGGAGAAGAAGACTAGACCCGGAAACACCAAGGGAAGATAAAAAGATAAGGAAAGGAGTCGCCACTAGTCTTTTAATAAAAAGACGAGGAAAACCAAAAACACAAGAAAACTGGAAAGCAAATAAGATGCAGAATGTATGTGTGTGTTCCGTGCCTACTGGACAATGCACAAATGAATGCGGGCCAGAGAAAGGGTAAGAATTATGGTTACGCATAAGGAAGGGGTTAGGCACCCCCATCCGTCCGAGAAAACTCGGTCTTTCTAGGTTTCCCTATTGTCAATGGTCTATTGATGTATGCTTGCTTATTCTGAATGCTCATGCTAATGATGACTGAAAACATGCCAAATCAAAGAGAAAAGTGAAATAAAGGGAAAAAGTTAATCCGAGCGTCAAATGTAGGCATTGAGAATGCTGCTTTACTGTACGCCCTTGGGCGATGAGGAAAATCGTGAAAATCGAGAAATTCTTGGAAAGTGTCTCGTAAATCAGTTGAAATTCGAATAAATCCGAGAAAATCAAAATGGGGAAAATAATCCTCATTTCGAGACCATGTCGGCTTTGTCAAGCCTTTTAATGTACGCCCTCGGGCGATGGAAATCCAAAACAAATCTAAAGGCGAAAACTAAGAGAAATCCGGGAAACGACGAGAAAACCAAGCTCGGAACAAGCTAGAAAAGTATGCACAAAGCGAAGATGGAAAGGTAAGAAAACTTGTGCGGAAAGATGTGAAACAATGTGCAAAATGCATATGCGAGTGTAAATAGTGAGAATTCCAGGGGCCTTTGTGTAAAAAACCCAAATTCTGATTAAACTGATATTTTGAAGTCCAAATCATTAAAAATACATAGGAAAACACATTCTATGCAATTATGAAGAAATCTGGGGCCAAATGTGCATCTTTAGTCAAAATGAAACTTCTTAGGGGCCAAAATGCAATTTTACCACTAAAACATACATTTAAAACAATCCAGCGGAAATTCAGGGTAAAATGCAAGAAAAATGATTCAAAAAGGTTCTAGAAAGTTTCAGGGGCAAAACAGTCATTTTACCCCTGAAAACAGCTTTCATAGTAAATTCTATAACGTACAGGGGCTAAACTGCAAATTGCCTAGTAGAATAAAGCATCCAGAAGAGTTTTTGAAGAAAACAGGGATAAAAATGTAATTCACAGAGAAATAAAGCACTTAGAAGAATTTCAGTAAAGTATGAGGGCTAAAATGCAATTTACCTAGAGAAAACATGCTTCAGAGAAGTTTTCAATAAAATCTAGGGGTTTTAATGCAAATAAACCAAAGAAATGTGCATTCTGGAAAGTTTCAATAAAGTGTAAGGGTTAAAATGCAATTTTCACAGGAAAAAAGTACATTCAAAAAGGTTTCAGGAAAGTTCAGGGTCTTTTATGCAAAATAGTTGCATTAAAATACATTAAAAGAAATCCAGAGGGCTTTTGTTAAATTTTTAAACCTGGAAAACATTATTTTAAATGTTCAGGGGGGAAAATGCAATATTTTCAGTGAAAACTTTATTCGAATGATTTATGAAAAATGAATGGAGGACCTATTTGTAATAAAAGGACCTATGTGTAATGAGAAAAGGATCTGAATGTAAAGAAAACATAGTCTCAGAACTTCAATCAAAATAAAATGTTTTAATTCGTTTTTAAATGAAAAAAGAATGACGGTCGCCGGCAACGGAGCTCCGCCACCGACGGCCGCCGGAGGGGGCATACAAAGCCTTCCCGGAGATCAGACCCCACAGGAAGCAAAAGGAAGGAGAGGGGAAAAGATCCATCGGAGTAGATCGGAGTGGATCGGAGATCTAACGGTGGGAGCGGGCCTCCCACCTACCTCGCTGTCGAGGAGCTCCGACGACGGCATCGGGGAAGAAGGAGCTTCTAGCATGCTGCGGCGCGGTGATCCAGCTATCGTGGAGGCATCGGGGAGTGTCGGGGAGCTTCATTGCTTCTCCTAGAGCAGAATGGAGGAGGATGGAGCGGCGGTGAGCTCCAACGGTCGTCGACGGCTTCTTCTCTGGTGAGCGACGTTGCTGCGACGATCAGAGGCCTATGACGCAGTTCTGGAGGCTCCGGAGGCTTCACGAGGCGTTGTGGAGTGTTCCTGGACTATCGGAGATGCTCGGAGCAGCGGGAGGCACGTGATCCTCCACTGGAACCGTCTTCTCCTCCGGCGACGGCGGAAATGGCGTTACTCCGGCGATCTTCGGGTGGAGCTTCTGGAGGCGGTGAAGCGGCGCGCCAAGGAGCGGGAGAGCACAGGGAAGACTAGAGGAGGAGGAGAGGAAGCTCGGGGGCCAGGGCCATGCCCTGGATCGTTCCCCCCACCTACATCGCCGGAAAACGGCGATGGTGAGCTCCGGGGACCAATTCCGACCAGAGAAAACCTCTTTATTGCTCTGAATTGTTCCTGAAAGAGAGAGGGGAACCTAGGGAGCTATGAACGCAGCTAGAATGGATCAGAAGGGGCGTACCTGGCCTGAATGAAGCTCTGTAACTCGCCGGAGCGCCTGGAATTCTCCATCCTGCAAAATTGGGAAATTGGGGTGTCTACACCTTCTCTTTTTTGGGATAAGTGTAATAAAGATTTAATTAATGCTGCTCAAAATATCAATATTATCTATTTATTTGACAAATGTAAATACTGGAATAATTCTACTAGATCATCCTTAATCACATTCCAAAAGTGGTGGTAGAAGCAAGCTGGAAATCCATCAGGCACAAGGGATTTCTCTCCTAGTTAAGAGAAAACACTTTGTTTGATTTCTTCCACTGAAAACAAGATTTCAAATAATTGAGGCTGAGATACCTTATAAGGTGGCAAGAGATCCCAATTCAAAGAAATATATCTTGACTATTGTTTATTAAAAAGATAATAAAAGTGATTTATGATAGCATTACAAATCAGTGAAGGAGATTCAGACCAATTATCAGTAATAATTAGAGATGAGATAGAATTTTTTAATCTTCTGCAATTTACTGTCTTATGAAAAAAGTATTTAAATCTCCTTTATTCAACCATTGTATCCAAGAACGTTATTTCTAATAAATTTCTTAATCAAGAAGAATATTGAAATGTTCTCTTCTCAATGTTACTTATGCAACCAATCATCCAAAGATAGAGGTGTGGATTTTGCTAGAACATCCAATCTGCGAATATTCTTTTCAAGCTCATTTAATCTAGCATTATAATCATGTTTGTGAGACAGAAGCCAATTTTAATAGACAACTTGACTACTTTAAGTCTATAAGATTTTTTTTTAATAGGGTCGGCACTAGGTAAGAATTCTACCCAAGTAGCATAAACCAAACTTTCAAACCCATCAAAAAGTAGTCAAGACCTATAAAACTTAAAAGAAAAAGATCCCTGCCCTATAGGCTTAGTGTATAGACATATGAGAATGTGATCAAAAATTAGTCTAGCCTTCCCATTGTAATTGGATTTAGAGAATTGCGATTCCCAACTAGGGGAGGCCAAGAAGTGATTGGGTTTGACCATGATAGTTTCATTCTGAAAATTTGACTAAGTGAAGGAGTAATTGAAATGGAAAAAATCTACAAGATTGGAATCAACAATAAGATTATTGAGGTTTGTCGTTAGTGGAGAGTATGTAGTTCTATTTAACTTCTCATAGGAGAATTTAGTGAGAATGTGATCAAAAATTAGTCTAGCCTTCCCATTGTAATTGGATTTAGAGAATTGCGATTCCCAACTAGGGGAGGCCAAGAAGTGATTGGGTTTGACCATGATAGTTTCATTCTGAAAATTTGACTAAGTGAAGGAGTAATTGAAATGGAAAAAATCTACAAGATTGGAATCAACAATAAGATTATTGAGGTTTGTCGTTAGTGGAGAGTATGTAGTTCTATTTAACTTCTCATAGGAGAATTTAGTGAGAATGTGATCAAAAATTAGTCTAGCCTTCCCATTGTAATTGGATTTAGAGAATTGCGATTCCCAACTAGGGGAGGCCAAGAAGTGATTGGGTTTGACCATGATAGTTTCATTCTGAAAATTTGACTAAGTGAAGGAGTAATTGAAATGGAAAAAATCTACAAGATTGGAATCAACAATAAGATTATTGAGGTTTGTCGTTAGTGGAGAGTATGTAGTTCTATTTAACTTCTCATAGGAGAATTTAGTGAGA
>JAMKQA010034650.1:0-13404 GCA_024699735.1 Posidonia australis | reverse complement strand
GGCAGAATCCAGAGCCAGAGCAAGCACTTGAGAGAGTTGTAGAGAAAACTTGAGAATTTCGTAGAGGAGAGTTGAGAGAGTTGTGGAGAAAATGAAAGGTATAGGAGGGTATATATAGGTAAAAATTAGGGATTAAAAAAAAATAAAATAAAATATGGCCGTTGCTACAGTAGCAACGGCTAGGAGCTGTTGCTGCGCGGGCCGGCCCGGGTGGTTCCCGTGGGCCGGACTGGGCCTACCCGACGGGCCCCCGCGGGCCGGCCGGTTTGGCCTGGCACGCGGGCGTTTTTGCCGGGCCGTTTTCCATGTCTAGTGGTAGTTGCATGTATGCATGCACAATGCAACCACCGGCTTCCTCCACGAGCTATCAACCCACTGCACCAGTCACTCCCACCAACCGATCCAATGACGTGGGCCCCACATGGACCCACACTTAGGCCCACAAGTACAGTGCCACAATGCACATGGACACGCAAATAGAAGCCGATCCACGAGGCCCAAGTCGAAAATCACAGAGCTACACAAACAGGCCTTGGAACTATAACACCCGTCTAGGACTAAATTCATTAAAATATAAATAATTACAAAATGAATTTACGGGTGTTACATCCTAACCACCTTAAAAGATGATTTTGCCCTAGAAACCACTAGTAGGCGAAACGATACGGGTACTTGGTTAGGATGGCTTCCTCACGTTCCCACGTGGCCTCCATGGTTGCATGATGCCGCTACCACACCAAGACCAGCAGAATCACCTTATTCCGCATCACCTGCTCCTTATGGTCGATAATCTAGACGACATCCTCCACAAAGGACAAATCTTCCTGGAGCCCTTCTGGCTGAACTGGAATCACATTAGATGCGTCAACTAGGCACTTCCTCAACATGGAGACATGGAACACGTTGTGCACAGACGACATCTCTGGTGGTAGATCCAACCGATAAGCAACCTCACCGATCCTCTAGGTAATCTGGTACGGGCCAATACAGGGAGGACTCAGATTGCCACGCTTCCCGAACCTTATGATACCTTTGGTCGGCGACACCTTTACGAACACATAGTCTCCCACAGAAATTCCAGTAGTCTTCGCCTCCTGTCGACATAACTCTTATGCCGACTCTGTGCAGCCAAAAGCTTCAATCTACCTTGTCTGCATACAGCTGCACAAGCTCAGCACCAATCAACTGATGCTCGCCCAACTCGTTCCAGCAAACCGGCAATCTACATGGCCTACCATACAAAGCTTCGTACGATGCCATCCTGATGCTCAAGTGATAACTATTATTGTAGGCGAACTCAATCAATGGCAGATGGTCCTCCCAACTCCCTTTAAAGTCTAAGGCATATGCTTTGAGCATATCCTCTAGCGTCTAGATAGTGCTCTTTGTTTGACCGTTCGACTGAGGATGAAATACTGTGCTATAGTTGAGCACGGTGCCAAAGGCCTCCTACGGAGTTCTTCAGAACCTTGAGGTGAACCTCATGTCTCTGTCTGACATGATGGACAATGAAACACCATGCAACCTCACCACCTCGGACACATACAACTCCACCAGGTAGTGCATCAAGAGCTTCACCTAAATGGCCAAGAAGTGAGCAGACTTGGTTAGCCGATCCACAATCACCCACACGATGTTGTTCTTCCTTTGAGTCCGCGGAAACCAGTCACGAAGTCTATGGAAATGTACTCCCACTTCTACACAGGAATATCCAATGGCTATAAGGTCCCTCCAGGTCTCTTGTGCTATGTCCTGACAAGCTGGCATGTTGTACACCTCGCTACATGGTCAGCAACATCCCTCCTTATGTGCTTCATCGAGTAACCTTTGCTTGGCCTCCTTATACTGGAACACATACAAATGCATATCATACCTCAGCTCTCCATATGCCCCAATAGAGAAATGAGGCTTTTCACCAGCCTCCAACTTCTCTAACATAGCCTGAACAAACGAATCCAACAGCTGACATGCAATAATAAACTCTATTAGCTTAGGACAAACGAATAGGTTGGCCACCTTGGCACCAACTGTCCCTTGAGCTTGCCGCTTCGACTTGCAACTCACCAGATCCTTGACCATCAGGCTCACCATCATGTGTGTACGCCGACTCAAGGCATCAACGACCACGTTGGCCTTGCCGGGGTGGTAGGATAGGTTGAAATCATAGTCCTTCCGATACTCTACCCAACAGTGCTACCTCAGGTTGTGGTCTCTCTACGTGAAGATATACTTCAAGCTTTGATGATTAGTGAAGACCTCAAACTGCTCTCCATATAGATAGTGTTGTCAAAGTTTGACAGCAAATACTACGATAGCCATCTCCAAATCATGGGTCGGGTAGTTCTTCTCATGATCCTTCAGCTAGCGCGAAACATATGCGATGACATTGCCATGCTGCATTAGAACACACCCCAACCCAACACCACTGGTGTCATTATACATAGTAAATCCACCACTTCTAGAAGGCATAGTCAACACAAGGGCAGAAACTAGACAAGACTTCATCTCTTGGAAACTTGCCTCATAATTCTGTTCCCAACAAAACAAAACTCCCTTCTTAGTCAACTCTGTCAAAGGCGCTGCTATGGAGGAGAAATCCCTGATAAACCTCCTATAATAGCCTGTCAAACCCAAGAAACTCCTAATATCTGTCATAGTCTTGGGTCGCTCCCAACTGCTCACCACCTCTACCTTGGCTGAATCCACTCTGATGCCTTTTTCAGAAATCAAATGTCCATGGAACATAACTTTGCTTAGCCAGAACTCACATTTGGAGAATTTAGCATACAGCTGATGACGCCTCAGATTATCCAAAACTACCCTCAGATGCAAGGCGCGAGTCTCCACATCAGGAGAGTAGACCAGCATGTCATCAACAAAAACCACAAAGAACTGTTCCAAAAAAGGGCTGAAGATTTTGTTCATCAGATCCATAAACGTAGCTAGTGCATTGGTCAAGCCAAAAGGCACGACCGTGAACTCGTAATGCCCGTACTACATCTAGAAAGCAGTTTTCTGAATCTTGTATCCTCAACATGTGATACCCTAACCTCATATCAATCTTTGAGAATACAGATGTAGACTGCAACTAATCGAACAAGTCAGTAATGCAAGGCAAGGAATACTTGTTCTTCACCGTGATCTGGTTCAACATTCGATAATCTATACATAGTCGGAGTGAATCATCCTTCTTATGGACGAACAAGATAGGCACCTCCCACGGAGATACACTCGGCCTAATAAATCCCTTGTCTAGCAACTCCAGCGACTGAGTCTTGAGCTCTTGCAATTCCGTTGGTGCCATGCGATTGGGAGGCTTTGACACAGCACCCAAATCGAGGATTAGATCGATCTAGAACTCTACTTCCCTGTGAGGTGGCATACCAGGCAAATCGTTAGGGAAAATGTCGGGATATTCACACACCATAGAGATATTGTGAACACCCAACTCAGGAGATGTGGAGGTAACTATACTGGCTATATACCCCACGAAATCCCTAATTAAAGACTTATAAGCCTTCATAGCAGAAATGACAACCTTAGGCTCACCCTGAAACTCACCTTGCACGAAGAAAGACCCATCCTCAGGAGACCTTAAATAAACTCTCCTCGAAGCACTGTTGATCAAAGCGGGCTACTACACCAACCAATCTATGCCGAGTAACACATCGTACTCCTGCATGTCCATCATGATCAGGCTGGCGTCGAACTCTCTATCGTTCAATGTCAAGTTGATAGACTGCAGATACTTCCACGCCAAGCTATGCTCCCTTAGTGGCATTACCATGTTGAAATGAATGGCCAGTCAAGCTGGTCTTTCTCCCTACTCCGTCGCGAACGACTCAGAGACAAAAGAGAAAGAACTTCCTGAGTTAAATAACACTTTAGCCATTCGACTAGCCATAATAAAAGAACCTGATGGCCAAACAAAACAACACTATCACATCCATACAATCAGACAGATGTCCAAGTTACAAGAAGATTACAACGATCACAGAGGATTACAAAACTAACTAGTCATCCTTACCCTCAACTACATCTCTCGAAGTCCCAACGCTTGGAGTTGTAATGGTGAACACTCGTCCCTTAGTCAGCTACTGCGGTGTGCTTCCTGCCTTCTTAGGTAGTTCCAGGTAGAGCCTTTGAACATGTCCTGCCTTTCCACAATTGTAGCACACCATTGGAGTGGGAGTCCACCTAGGTTGGGGACAATGTGTAACGATATGGCCTACTTGACCATAATTGAAGCATTGGTTCCCATTGGGAGCATTGGATCCTATCAGATTGAGGCCAGTTCCGCAACTCGTAGCAAAACTCCGTTGGCTTAGTGTGGAAACAATGGACCTCCCCTTATGCTTCTTCTCAGGGCTACATGAGCTACTGGCACTTGGGGGACTAGAGAAAGAGAACCGGGAGGTAAAAGAAGATTTACCCTTCCCTTTGGGATGACTCTCCAGATATTTCTGATGTCTTGGCTCGAAGCAATAAGCCATCCCAACCATGTCCTTCATAGTATGACATCGACAACCCATCACCTTCACCCATAGCCTGGGTTTAAGCTGTCAAGAAGCCTCTATGCCCACTCCTCCTCAAACTCATTGATAGGAGCAAAATGTTCTAGCCAGGTGAACTCAGTCTCATAGTTAAGCACTGACATCGTGTCCTGCTCTAGACTCTGGAAATCTCGGCGAAGTTGCTTCTTCACATGAGCAGGGAAATACTTATCATAGAAGGTCGCCTTGAAATCCTTCCACTAATGCTAACAGTGACTGAGTCTGGGAACTTCAGTTGCTTCACAGACTTCCACCACCTAGTTCCTTACCAACCAGCAGATAAGTCACTTGCCGCACCCAATGCTCCTCTAGGCACGCTGTAGACACTCCAATTTTCTGATTTTGCAGGATGGAGATGTGCTGGCTGAGCTTAAACCCCTAAGCCCATTTAACGTATTTAGCCCATTTGGACCCATTCAGCCCTAATTAGACCCATGTGGGCCCACAATGCCCACATAAGTCCATTAAACCCAATCTGAGTCCATTTTGGCCCATCAAATCTATTTAGGCTCGTTTAACTCTTATTAAGTTCATTGGGCCCACCTAAACCCATTTGGGCCCATGTGGGCCAACAAGGCCCACATAGGCCCATGGAGGCCCATGAAGCCCACTTAGGCCCATTGAGCCCAAATGAGTCCACCTTGGCCCAAAGCCCATAACATCAACCAACATTTCAGTCCAAATGAAACCAACATTTTATTATATTAAACCATTTCTTCCTTTCATTTAATCAAAATTGGCCAAAGTCACACCACATCCCACTGAACCCATTTTCTCTTCACCAGACTTCATGAATTCAGCCTGAATCCTGCCCTACTGAGTTCAGACCAGCTCGAGCCTCATCAGTCCGGCATCACAGAGTAGCCCCAGCCGTCCGATCAGCCATCGCCGGAGCTCTGGATCACTGTTGATCTCCTGCCGACAGCCAAGGGGACAGGAGGGGACAACCGTTAGGAATGTTTGTTAATCTGTTAGGTGGGGCGCCAAGTTGGTTAGAGAGTGGGGCAGGTTTGTCGGCCTGGCTGTTACGAGTGGGAGATTCTGTTATAGGTTTTTTTGTTGGGTTCACCTATATAAAGAGCAGGCCACACACATTCAGAGAAGAGGGACACCCCGAGACCACTCGAGAGAGAAAACTGAGAGTGAGAGAGAGAGAACCAGAGTGCCAGAGCGAGGAGAGCACAGCAGAGGAGCAGAGAGCTAGTGTCGCTCCCAGAGCTCCGGCGACGGTCTCCAGCTAGGTACACGCCTTAACCTCTCTTAATTTCCTGAATTCTAGTCTTCCTGCCTTCCTCTCTCTTTCTGGAGCGGTTCCAAGTGATCAAAAGCGATCCCTTGGCCTCCGGAGCTCCTCTATCCCGTTGTCGCCGATTCTCTGGTGACAGAGGTGGGGGGGCAATCCAGGAAGTTTCCTGGACCCCCGAGCCCTCTCTCCTCCTCCTCTGGTCTTCCCGGAGCTCGCCGTGAGCCACCGTTGCCGTTCCGCCGCTCCCAGCAGCCCACGCGACGCCCGCCGGAATAGCGCTCTGATCCCGCCGTCGCCAGAGAAGACGACGGGATCCAGAGCATCCAGAGCAGCCTCTAGCCTCCTGCGCCCCTCCGTTGGTCCAAACACCATCCTTGATGCCCCACAAGCACTCTCGAACCTCTGGGTCCACGTTGTGAGCCCCCAAACGTCCTAGCAACGTCGCTCGCCGGAGGAAGCCGCGGCAGTGACGGTCAGGCCACCACCTCGCTCCACCAACCTTCGCGCCACTCCAGAAGGGTCCCCGCAGCATCCCGCAGCTACCAGGAGCCTTGGAACACCGCTCCTCAGCTTTCGGAGAGCTCCTTCTTCCCCAACGCCGTTGCCGAAGCACCTCGACGGCGAGGAAGGTGGGGAGATCGTTCCAGTCGCTGGATCATCCATCCACTCCGTTGGATGTGTTCCTTGCTTCTCCCTCTTGCTTCCCGTGGGGTCAGATCTAAGATCGGACCGTGGGAAAACTTTGTTTGCCCTTCCCCGGCGGTCGTCGGTGGCGAGCTCCGTCGTCGGCGACCGTCGTTTCTTTTTCTCTTTAAAAAACATTTTAAACCTTTATTTTAAATAAAATCTTGAGTTTATGTTTTTCTTGCAAATAAGTCCTTCTGGAATTACTTTTTGGTCCTTTTATTGCATATAAGTCCTGCAATTATTTTTCTAAAATGTTTCGAATAAAGTTTTAATTGAAAATATTACATGTGTTATCCTGAACATTTCAAATAATGTTTTCTGAGTTTAAAACTTTAATAAAAGCCTCCAGAGTCTTTGAAACATATTTTCCTTCAGACATTTTGCTAAAAAGACCTTGCACGTTCTTAAAAAATTTCCTACAAGTTCATTTTCTGTGAAAATTGCATGAAAGACCCTGAGCTTTCTCAAAATGTTTCTGACAGTTCATTTTTACAGTGGAAATTGCATATAAGACCTTGTACTTTCATACATGTTTCAGATTGCTCAATTTTGTGGGTTTATTTGCATTTAAGCCCTTGCATATTTCAAAAACCCTCTGGATAGTTGTTTTTGTTGGTTAACTTGCATTTTAGCCTTCATACTTCTCGAAAACGTTTCCAAAAGCATGTTTTCATTGGATAAATTGCATTTAGGACCCTGTCTTTTACAGGAAACTTCTAGAAGGCTTATTTTGCTGTGAAAATTGCATAAAACTCCCTAACTTTGTTTTAAAACATTTCAGAAGCTTGTTTTCATGGTTTAATTGCACTTTAACCCTCTGTTTTTACTGAATTTTTTCTGAATGCTCTGTTTGCTAGGTTATTTGCAATTTAGCCCCTGTACTTCATTGATTTTGCTCTGATTGCCTGTTTTCAAGGGTAAAATGACCTGAGTTCAAATCCTGGCAATGGAACTTTTGATCATACTTATTACTTTTTTTAATATTTTGGTGCTTAATTAATTTTTGTTGACCTTGTTACTAATTACAGATGCATTTTATTGTTAACTTGTTGCATGATTGAGTAGTTCTCTTGTTAAAACGTTAGTAATAGCAATTATTTATCCTATTTTTTATAATACTTTCATATTTATCTTACAATTTAATTTAGTCTTGAACCACATCCTTTCCTTAGATGACTTAACTTCTTAAAACAAGTCTCTCCAACATCAAAACAAAAAGGATCACAAAAATCACTTTACCTGTAAAACAAATAAAAACTTTGAGTCAACAACTAGGTTAGAAAGCACAAGATAAGGAAAATATGATAAAAATCAATTATCCTATAAGCTTGACTCACATAAAGATATGATATGTGAAAATCAAAGAAATTTTAGTTTGGGTTACTAAGTACAATTGGAAAAGGCAATGATTTGCAGTTATACACCAATATGCTTGTCCATAAGGACAACCTTTACTAGTTACTTATATTTATTTCTTACAAAATGTTATAAGTGCATGTTTTTATTTAAACAAGTATAACTACGATGACATGAAATGATGTAAGGTCCTTAGGGTAAATTGTGAAAGAACCTTCCATTTTGCCATTAACTTTTAGGATGACAATGTGGAAACTAACAAGTGGGTACTTTTTCTTGATTTTGAGGGTTATGTGTCAACTTTCCTGAAATAAAAAAGGAAAAAAATCCATAATTAGAAAACTTGAAAACTTCAAGCATATTATTATAAAATAAGTATGTTTTTATGAAAAAAGTCCTAGAATAATATTTTAACCTAAAAATATTTGTGTGGGTAAAAACACTACAAAACAAGTGATTTTGAGAAAACTATTTTTATGATTTTTGATACATATAGTTCAAGGAACTCGAAAATGAAGAAAAATTTTGATGTTATGATATGTTAAGAACACAAGAAAATGTGAGAAAAAAACAACATTTTAACTATAAAAGTAAATAACTTTCACCTTGATATTGTATTTCCATACAAAACATGACCTCCAATGACTTAAGAACCTGTCCAATGCTTGAAAAGTGAGAAAATTCAACTTTTCTGTTAGATGGAGCTCCTACTATAACTATCATTTAGAAACGCAAATATATAGAAACCTAAATACTAATTTATACTAAAAACTAGTAGATCTTTCTTTCTTAGAAGTTTTTCTCTAGAGTTCCATCTTTCCCCCTCTCTTCTTGAGGTTGAAATAAATGAGAAAAGCATAACTATATTTATAATTGAAAAGTCTTTAATATAAGTAATTAGCTTAGGATTTTAAACTTGTTTAGACATTAATAATCACAATTAATTTAAAAAATTAATAAAAAATATAAAAAGTCATCGAACCAATTGCGGTTTTTTTTCAAAAACCATTTACTGTCTCATGCACACATGATATGTCAGTGTTGTGACATATTTTATTATTTTTTGGTGAAAATATCTACCATTTACCATGATCATGTAAAAAAACATGTCTTGTCTCACATGCACAAAAAATGTATGAGCGAGACAGCACATATCATTAATGCAGTAATAAATTTCATTATTTTTTATTATTTCATGTCTTTTAAAGAGACTTTTACTTTATTGAACATATTATTGTTTATTTAAATTCTAGAATATTCATGAATCTTAAGATTTTATCAACTTATCCTTAAAGATTAGGATAATTCTTTTGATTAGAGTTTTACTAAACATGATTAAGAGTTAATGACTTCCTTAATAATGTAACACATGTAAACTCATTTTGTAACTAATTACATTTTTAATGAATTTATTTCTATACAAGTGTTACTGTTCTGAGACCCAATTTGTGGTTTTTAGGCTTGGGCCTCATTAACTGGCTGCAGTCTATGTATTCTTATACTTGTCCCCATGTGATTGGCACTGTGCTTGTAGGCCCCTGTGTGGGTCTACGTGTGGGCCTACGTTTGAGGGTCAGTAAGTGTGGCCGGTGTGTTCGTGCAAGGTGTTGGTAGCAGGGACATGTAGATGTGCACGAGTCCATTTACTATGTGTGCATGGCTTTATAAGCTGAGCGTGTGCCCTCATGCCCGAGTGCGCTCCCCCCCGCACCGCACTCGCCATCCGTCTCCTCCTTCTTCCTTCTCCTCTTCCTCAGGCGCACACTCCGCTCCACCCCGCCTCTGTTGGAAAATATTATCCATAAATTTTGATGATAAAAAAAATTACTGTTATGCTTTTGTGACCAAGCTGGTGAAACCCTGCATGACTCCTCGGTGCGTGGAAACACACAAAGAATCCCTATATAGTCATGGCAAAGATGGTGAATCCGAGGAAGAAGACTCGACTCAGAAACACCAAAGAGGGATAAAAAAGGATAAGAAAAAAAGTCGCCACCTAGCCTTTTAATAGAAAGACGAGGAAAACTAAAATGCATATGAATGCGAGACAATGATGTAAATGAATAAATGTGTGTGTGCTTCGTACCTGATGGATGCAACACTTAGCCGTTGCAGGCCAAAGAAAGGGTAAGGATTCCTGTTACGCATAAGAAAGGTATTAGGCACCCCCATACGCTTGAAAATCGGTCTTTCTTTGTTAATCATTTGCTATGTGTCAAAAATACAATATATTCTTGTTTAACCCTAAAATGTATGCTCTAAATCATGCCAGTGCCAATGCGGAAATCAAATGAGAAAAGCCCCAAGTGAAATTGCACAAAAGGAAGAAATAATGAAGAAAATAATCGAAGGATCAACGTAGACATTGAAAATGTTGCTTTACTGTACGCCCTTGGACAATAAGAAAATCATATAAAAATTAGAAATGTACAAAAAAACGTCATGCAAAACCATGGAAACTGAGAAAAACTCATGAAAGTCAAAAAAAGGAAAGTAATCCATATTCGGGTCTATGTAGGCATTACCATGCCTATTAATGTACGCCCTCGGGGGATATAAAAAACCAATACGAAACAAAGTTGTAAAGCCGAATCAAAGGTGTGAAATGTTGTGTAGAGGGCAAATTTGATTCAACAGGGCAAAGTACGATATGCATGAGAATATATATGAAAATATGCATGAGATGTGCATGAAATGAAATGTATGCAAGTGAATGTACATGTGGGTGATGATTAATGCAAGACACAAAATGTCAATGCCTATCCTATCTTCGGTGAGCTCCACTGGGCATCCTCGCCTGTTGCTTCTGTCAAGCAAGGTCGCCACTGAGCCTTGCTTTGGTGACTCGCCTCCAAGATCCATCAATTGGGATTGCTACCTAAATCCGCCATCGGGATTCGCTTGACTAGTCTACAAAGCAACCTGCAAGTATCTCCTCTTCTCCCTTTCCTAATGCAAAGGCTACCCATGTTGATTCCATGAATCCACATGGAGGCTAAATGAAGGAGTCTAGGGATGAGATGAAAAGTGAAAGATGGATGGGCTACCCTACTCCTTTCTCCACATATTCTCTCCTCTCTCATGCTCTCTCATTCTTTGTTGCATGGGCTGCATGGGTTTGAAGAAGAAAGGGGATGATGGTGGGAGTGTTGGCTGTGGGAATATGGGCTAGTAAGAGGTGTCTCTTCTCCTCTCTCTCTTCTCACGGTTGGACGGGTTGCATGCTATTGTTGGACGTCAAGTTATGAGAAAGGATGCTGGTTTGGTGTGAGAAGAGAGGAGGTTGGAGGTGAAGGTTGTTGTGGAGGCTACTGAAGATGGAGAGGAAATGGAGGATGGGTTCAATGGCGAGAGTTCTCTCTTCCTCTCTCCCTCATTCTCTTTCTCTCTTATTGTGGTGGCACGGGCTACATGGGTGACGGGAAGAAGAAGGGCAACGACTGTTGGTGCGTGGAGAAGAGAGAGGACTGAGGGAAGAGAGGATAACACAGGGAGGAGAGGAGGATTGAGGGAGGTGGAAGAATTCTACGTGCTCCTTCTCTCTACTTCCAGACTCGATTTGCAAAGGAGTTGACCGTCGGTGCGATTCCGACGAGCGATTTGCAATGTGTGCCCTCTCCACGCTCACTTCGTTTCTCCACTCAGCTACGCGGGCTTGGGGAAGAAGGAGGATGAATCGATGCATGCATGTAGGAAAAAAAGGTGAGGAAGCCTACCTGTGCCCGGCGTCTTCTCTAAAGACAACGTCTCCTCTAGCTTGAGCTCGACAACGCTATAATTGTCTGACAAAGGCTACTAGAGGTTGCGAGGGAGTAAGGAGGATCAGTGGATGGAGTCACAGAGGTTTGAGGGCTAAGCTCTACGTGCATCTCCTTTTTCTCTCCCACTGCATGGGTTTGTCATCGAGCTCGATTAAGGATACCAACCTGGAGCCGCATCGAGATAACTTGCAGCGGCGCTTGCTAGCTCCACCAGGCGTCAATGTCTCTTCTTAGATCACTGGTGCTTAACGGCGACTGAAGGCTTCATTTGGATGTTGATGGGAATTGGAGAGTGGCAGGCTCGACCGTTGTAGCATCGGTGTAGTGTGAGGAGTGTCTTCCTTTCTCTCCTCAGGATTGCATGGCCTCCAAACATGGAGGAGGAAGTTGGTTGCTGGTCGTAGTTAAGAAGGGCCTGGGGAAGGTGGCTGTCTAGGTGATGGATACGATACTGAGAAAGAGGAGAATTTGGAAACGGGATTTCACCGGTGAGAGGGAGAAGAATGTTGTTGTGTTTGTATCCTGCGTGGGAGAGTGAATGTAGTGAGGTGTTTTTCTAAATGGCCCTCCTCCTCCCTTTTCTACTCATCACTGGTCTTCATATAGGAAGAGACTTGCCCGTAACAACCTAACAAACTTTCTAACCAATCCCCTAACAAACCAATCGACTCCAATACCAAATCCTAACAGCCACTAACAAACCCTCTAACAACCTAACAACCTAACCATCTTCATAACAAACTAACAAATCCTCTAACCAATTCACTAACAGACTCTAACAACTGACTAACAAGCCTAACAAACTCACAACCTAATAACAAACCTAGTAATGTTTGAGAATGTGGGCTTTGGTGGGCTAAGTCTTTAAATGAAATCAGAGCTTTGGGTTTGGTTTTAAGTTTGTGGGTATGCTTGGGTTTAAGGTGCAATTAAATTTTAGGCTATTAGCTTGGTTTGTTGGATTTACGTGGGTTTGAGTAGGTTTGAGATATAACTAGGGTTTAGGATTTGATTTTGTGAATTAATTGATCCAATAGGGTTTTAGATTGAAATAGAGGTTTGGGCTAATTCTGTGGATAAAATTAGGTTGAGATGTCAAGTTGACTTGAAAATGATTGTGAGTCCAGCAACCACAATTCCACTTTAGAGAGGACTACCTACAATCTTGTAAAATTGGGGTGTCTATAAATGCCTCTCCCTGAGCGAGGTCAAGGGATGAATGAAAACGTGATCAATGCTCACGGTTGATAAAGACACCCCGTCTAAAGCTGCGAGAAAGAGGATCCGTTAGCTATTGACAGTAAGCCACTTAGTTGATGAATGCAGCAAAAATTTTGACCTACCATCGAAACGCCAACACGGATACCAATGCTAATGATGAATGCTAACGTTGAATGCAGGTGTTAATGTTGAGGTGAATGCGATTGGTGATTTATAATGTGTGCTGATGAACGTTGATGTATGAATGATGCATGCAATGCATGACGTATATTGATGCATGGTGTAGGATGACAAGTTGACGACTTATCAGCTCATAAAGGGCATGATTGGTTATCGCACTTGCCAAAATGGCGCTACACAAGACTCGCGGTGCTTGTCGACCAAAAATGGGCATGATAAGTTGTTGGACTTATCATCGAATAGTTTGGGTTGTCAACCCCACTCCGGACAATGTAACAGTTGTCAGTAGGGTAGTTTGGGTTACCAGCCCAAGAGAAAGGGGCATGAGAGGATATCAAACCAAGCCAACAAATTATGCCTTTGCGATTTTATATCTCTATGCATGGTGAATGGTTTTTGA
>JAMKQA010034649.1:0-13904 GCA_024699735.1 Posidonia australis | reverse complement strand
CATTTAGCAGACCATTGACAGTAGGAAACCTAGAAAGATCGAGTTTTCTCAGGCGCATGGGGGTGCCTAACCCCTTCCCCATGCGTAACCAGAATCCTTACCCTTTCTCTGGCCCGCATTCATCTTGCATTATCCATTAGGCATGGAGCACACACATACATTCTGCATCTTATTTGTTTCTCGATTTCCATGTGTTTTTTGGTTTTCCTCGTCTTTCCATTAAAAGACTTGGTGGCGACTCCTTTCCTTATCCTTTTTGTCTTCCCTTTGGTGTTTCCAGGTCTAGTCTTTTCCTTCGAATTCACCATTTTTGCCGTGACCGTATCAGATCTCCTCGTGTGTTTCCGCACACTGAGTAGTAGGAGAGCTGCGCAAGGGTTCCACCGGCATGGTCACAGCGCCCTTGGGCGATGGAAAACCAAAGCAAATCAAAATTGTGAAAGTTGGAAGAAATCTGAGAAATGATGGGAAAACCAAGTTTGAAATGAGTTAGAAATGCGTGCGCGATGTAGGGAAGAAAGCACGAGAAAATATGTTTGAAAAAATAGTAACAAAATGTACAAAATGCATGTGTGAGTGCAAAAATGTAAATTCCAAGGGCTTTTGTGCAAAATTCTCAAATTCTGAGTGAAACTAAAATTCTGAGGCTAAATCATCAAAAATACATAGGAAAACACATTTTATGTAATTTTGAAGAAACTAGGGGTCAAATGTGCAAAACTGTGTATTTTTGGTCAAATTCAAGATTCCAAGGGTTCAATATGCAATTTTGGCAGTAAAACATGTGTTTAATGCAATTCTGATGTAATTCAAGGTTAAATGTGCAAGAAAATGAGTTCATGTTTGAAAACAGAAAGTTTCAGGGGCTAACATGCAAATTTACCCTAGAAAACATGCATTTAGTGAGAAATCAGTAAAATTCAAGGGCTAAAATGCAATCTTGAACACATCTAAGTATATATTTAAATTCTCAGGGTTTAATTTGCAATTATGCCGAAAAAATATGCATTCAGAACAGTTTTAGTAAAGCTTAGGGCTTTATGCAAAATGCTGGACTTAGGGATGAATTGAAAGCAAGTCAGGGGCTTTTGTCAAATATTAAAGCCTGGTAAACATTAACAACATTTCACATGGCTCACACTGCAATTCTTCAAAGCAAATCATTATTAAAATGACTTAAAATCTCATGTAGGGGCTTATATGCAAAAAATGAGGACTTAGTTGTAAGAAAAAGAAAAGATCAAAAGTTTAATCAAATGAAAAACTATTTTTTATTATTTAAAAAAAAAAAAAAACGGCAGTCGCCGACGATGGAGCTCCGCCGTCGACAACTGCTTGGGATGCCCTTCCAGGGCATCTTGATGCTGATCATCCATCAAGCTTCACTGATAACAAGAGGAGAGAAAGAAAGGGCGATCCAATGGTTTGGATCTCGGCTTCGACGATCGGAATTGGTTCCCCATCCCTTTCGCCGTCGACACAACTCCGACAACGGTGCTAGAGAAGAAGAAGACTCTGGGAAGCGTTGGATCAGCAATTCGAGTCTCCTAGAAGCATGAGGGCGATGAGTGGATCATTTCCCCTCCTCTAGAGGAAAGAAAGGGGGGAGTCCTCTCAATGTTGGTTTCCGCTTACCGTCGCCGTCATCTTCTCCGATGAACATGGTTGCAGGGGTGATTCTGGGCACGAAACTTGGGTCTGATGGCTCTGGAGTATTGGGGAAGTCCTGTGGAATATTCTTGGAGGCTTGGAGAGACGTGGCGAAGCAGGAGGCGCACGATCCATCGCCGTTACCAGTCGTCTTCCCCAGCGACGGCGACGATGTGCAACTCCGACGACTAACTACTGGAGGCTTGGGGGGGCGTTGAAACGGCGCACCAGGGGTCAGAGAAGTAAGAGGGACCTCAAGGAAAGAGTTTCAAGTGCCTAGGGGCACAAATTGAGCACTGGGTTCGTGCCCCCACCTAGGTCGCCGGAAAATGACTCTGGTGACCCCTGGAGTTGTGATTCCTGCTAGGGAAAGCCTCTAGCTCTACTGGAATCGACTAGGGAAGGAAGAGGGAGATCTAGGAAACCATTTTTGATGAAAATTGAGGTCAAAGGGAAGCTTAGCTGAATGGACAGTGGTGAGGGCCGCCGTAGGTCACCGAAGCTCGCCGGAGCTCGCCGGAGACGGCCTGAAACTCTGATTTTTCTCCTCCCTGAGCTTCCTCTTTGCTCGTGGACCTCTCTGGTTGCTCTGGTTGAGGGAAAATACCTTGGTAGCTCTCCTCTCAAATTTTCCAAGCTTTTTCTCTCTCCTTTTTTCCCCCTCCATTCTCTTGCAAATGGGGGGGTATTTATAGGCTTGCAAATGACTAGAGTTGTTAGAGTAGTTGGTTATGTTTAGTTAGAAGTTGTTACAAGTTGTTATAGGTTGTTATGATGAAATGAGAATTGGTTAAGTTTGTTTAGGTGGTTAGAGGTTGTTATAGGTTGTTATGGTGAAGGTGGGGATTGGTTAATTTTGTTTAGGTGGTTAGAGGTTGTTATTGGTTGTTATGGTGAAGGTGGGAATTGGTTATAAGTTGTTATGGTTTGACATTAGGGTTTAGGGTTTGACCTAGGGTTTTAATTAGGGTTTAAGGTTTGACCTAGGGTTTTAATTAGAGTTTTGTTTAGGGTTTGAAATTAGGGTTTAGGGTTTGACCTAGGGTTTAGGGTTTAGGGTTTGGCCTAGGGTTTTAATTTATTTTTTTTAACCTGGAAATTATTGAGCCTCAAGTGACCCTAGATTATATTAATAGGAATAAGAATTACTTGTAGGGAGGACATCAACCAAAGCCCCACAGAGTAAAGATACATACTAGAACCATGTCCCAAGAAAAAGATAAGCATATCCATCAAACATGCCCATCACCATCAGATTCTGTCCAGCCCATGAAGCCTTAGAGCCGAAACATACTAGAATGAGAAAATGAAGATAAAAACTGTATGTAGATTATTTGCGTTTGATGCAGAGGTAGGGCAAGCCACCCACTTCCAGACACAAAAGCCCTTTGACTGATTTCAGAAGCTCATGATAATTGCATGTTCTTTTGAACTATTGTGAGTCAACGCCGAGATTAGCCAGAGCATCCGCCGGCACATTCACCTTCCTGAAAGTGTGAGTAATATTTCGAACTTGCTTCACCTGAATAGTGACGTCCCTCCAATCGTTCCGGAGCCTCCAGTCAGAACACCTTCCCACCTGAAGCATGTTCACTAGAGTCTTTGAATCAGATTCAATAACCAAGTTTGGCAGCTCAAGCCCCAGATGCAAGTAAAGCGCCAAACCATCTTTCTAAGCTTTGAATTCAGCCACCATGTTAGTACATCTGCCATAAAAATTGTTAAAGTAGCAATGAAGTGACCACTATGATCCCTGATAACACCTCCCCCCCACCTGGACCACGGTTACCTCTAGCAGCCCCATCGACATTCAATATGTAGGTGCCACAGGGAGGTTTAAGCTAGTAGACAATGGTGTGAGTTAGCTGGACAGTGGGAGTCCCGAAAATATGAAATGTGTGCAATATGTGAGCTTCCTTCTCATTTATACACTTTAGGTTCTTCAGTAGCATGGCAAAATCTGTCGTCCAGCCTTTGATATTCAATAATATCTGGTAAACAGATAAAGCTTTGCCCCCGTATCTATAGGAACACCTGGCTTTCCACAATTCCCATAGCACAACAGCTACCATTAATCGTTTGAATTTCTGAAGGAAAGACTCTTTACTCCTTCTAGTAAATAGTTTGTGTAACCATTGGGAGAATGAAAAATCTGACATAGTGCCCAACTGAAAGCAACTGACGAACCATTTCCAGCAAATGGAGGCCCATTCCCCCTCGAACAATAGATGGCAAGCATTCTCAGTTTGATGACCAGACTTACAGCATACACAATTGGATGGAAGAGCAAAGCCCATCTGCAATATTTTATCATCTGTGGGTAGTCTACCCCAACAAAGTTTCCATAGGAAAAAGGAAATTTTGGTTGGTAGGAAGGCATCCCAGATGCCGAAGCCCCACCAAACATGATCTTTCTTGACCCAACATAGATCCCATGCAGACTTGACAATGAAAGAGCCATCTGCATTTAGGTCCCAGATCATAGTATCTTGTTCCTCATTGATATCAATTTGAAGATCCAGAATTCCATATAGGATGTCACTTGCAAGATGAAGCTCAAATATATTAGAGAAATTCTGGAAGGCCTCCCGTATAGTGAGAGTAGGATCCTGAATATGGGTATCCGTGATCTCTGCAAGGACTCCCAGATTAGACCAATTGTCAAACCAGAAGCTTACCAATCCTTGACCAATTGACCACTGGATATGCTCACTCATAGCAATCCAAGCCATCTGTAACCTTTTCCATCTGGCAGGACCCTTAATAATAGAAGGAGCCTCAGCCATCTCTCCATATCTCCCCCTCATGAACTCAACCCATAGCGAATTGGAGGTCTTCACCCTCCAAGCAAACTTCATGTGAAGAGCCAGCATAACATCCCTAAGATTTCTAGTCCCCAATCCACCCTCTTCTAACTTTGAACAGACGGAGTTCTAGGACACCCAGTGTCTCTTATGAGCACCTTCCTGATCTCCCCAAAGAAGTTTGCAAAAATCCTATTTAACCTGTCAAGGACAACCCCGAGGATGTCAAATATGGATAGCATGTGAATAGGAATACTGGACAGCACATGTTTGATCAGAATGATTTTGCCTCCAGGGGATAAAAATTTGGCATTCCACCCCTTGACCCTCTTGATGATCTTATTCACCAATCCCTCAAAGTAGATTTGTTTACTAATGCCTTTAAAGATTGGACATCCAAGATAGCTAAATGGAAGTGAGCCTCTAGAGAAGGCAGTAATATGTTGAATCATCTTGACTCGAGAATTATCCAACTTCTGTGAAACCAGGAAAAAGCTTTTAGTCGAATTAACCTTTTGCCCTGAAGCAAATTGATACTCCAGCAAGAATTCCATAATGGCCTTAACAGATTTCTTTCTCCCATTCAGAAAAACCAATGTGTCATCTGCGAATAGAGAATGAGTGATAATAGGGCAGTCCTTGTGCACGAAGTAAGGAAGAAGGCTGCCATTCCCCTACAATCTGGATATGCCTCTACTCAGCACCTCCTCAGCCAATACAAACAGAGCAGGCGAGATAGGGTCTCCCTGTCTCAACCCTCTAGACCTTGTGAAGAACTCCGTAGAAGAACCATCAATAACCACAGAATAAGAGTTAGCCACCACACATTGCTTAATTAAACTCACATTAGCCTCATCAAAGCCAAACTTACTGAGCACCCCAAATAAGAATTCCCAATTCAGCCTATCATAGGCTTTCTCCATATGAATGCTTAGCACAACATTACCACCATCTTTGCCATGATCAATATGTTGTATGAGTTCTTGAGCTAAGGCAATGTTCTCATGTATAAGTCTACCACTTACAAAAGCCCCTTGCTCTGGAGAGATAAGATTGGGCAGAAAAGAGCTTAAGTTGTCTACTAATATCTTAGAAACCACTTTATAGCATACATTGCATAGGCTGATCGATCTAAGGTCCGAAAAATCACACACCTGATCTTTCTTCGGAATTAAGGATAAGAATGTGGCTTTTCAACTTTTGGGAAGAGGACTCCCATTGAAGAAAGCCTGAGTAGCCTCCACAACATCCTTTCCCACAATATCCTAGCAAGAGGTGAAGAAAAATACAGTGAATCCATTAGGGCCAGGTGAGTTTTCAGGCTCCATAGAGAAGATGGTCTTTTTAATCTCCTCACTGGAAGGAAGGGATTTGAGCAACATGTTATCCTCTACCCTCACAGTAGATGGAATAACATCCAAAAGTTTTGGATTAGGAATACATCCTTCCTCCTGGAGTAAATTCATGAAGAAGGACCTCCCCATTTGTAACATATTCGGTCTGTCATTTAGGCATTCTTTCAATAAGTGGGAAAAAACATTGTTTCTTTGTCTATCTTGAAGCGTAGAGTGGAAGTACTTGCTATTCTTATCTCCCACCATCAACCACTAAACTCTAGCCTTCTATTTCAGAAATATTTCCAACGGTCTTTCATTCTCCATATACTCTTTTCTAGTAGACATGTATTGCTCCCAGACATTCTCATCCCATTCCTCCTGAAGACACTCATCCAAACTGGATATCTTCGAAAGGAGATGTTCATGTCTCTGAGTAACACTCCCAAAATTATGCTTGTTCCACCATTTAAGGTTCTATTTGAGGCCCTTAAGTTTCAAACTTAAATTGAGCATAAGGCAAGAATTAGCAACATCATTCCATTTGTCTCTCACAAAGTCCATGAACTCAGGGTGTTCAACCCACATAGACTGAAACTTAAAAGGGCTAGGGTCACCAGACCAAAGAGCTTGTATACAGATCAACATAGGGGCATGATCAAAAAAAACTCTATCCAGATAAGAGACAGAATACGAAACCAGGTCTAACCATTCAGCATTCCCTAACACCCTGTCCAACCGTTTGTAAATCCAGTTAATTCCTTGTTCGTTATTACACCAAGATAAAAGGTTGCCTGAATGGTGTGGTTCCCCAAGGCCAGTAAATTGAATAAAGTCCCCAAAATCATCAGAGCTGGGGAAATCAAATTCCCCTCTACCAATAAACTCAGAAGACTTAAGAGCACAATTCCAGTCTCCTCCAATAAACCAAGGAGTGGTGGTGGCAGCACCCACATTTAGCAAGTCCACCCACAAGTCTCTTCTTTTATTCCTCTCACACGATGCATACACACAAGTGAATTGTCCAGGCTTTGCAGAACGTTCATGAAATGCAAAGGTCGAAGCTTGGTCAGACTCCTCAATATTAGTAAGAGTGAGGGAATTCTTTCAAAGCACCCAGATCTTAGAACCAAAGACAGAATTGACCTAGAAATTATCCATCAAAAGTTGTTTACAGATACTATCAACCTTCCTTTCCCCTACCATGGGTTCAAGAATGCCTACCAGCTCCACTTTGTATTTCTTTATTAAATCTTTGAGATGAGATATAGTGGGAGAATTTCCAATCCCCCTACAATTCCATATAATTGTGTTAAACATAACTCTCATTCTCAAAGTGATATGACTGACTGACGAACCTAGTGGAAGTCCTAGTCTTACTCCTGAGGTTGTACCTCTGAGCATTTGGCCTAGTAGCTCTTTGTTTCTTTCTTGTCTTGCTATCCAGATTCATATCCCCATCCTCAAACACAGTTTTTGGAATCCTGGATCCAAAATCCGAAGCAAATACCTCAGCACCAACTAAAGTCTCCTCGAAATGCATGTCAGTCCCAGGAATCCAAGAGGGATCCCTGGACCCTGAAACTTCCTCATATTCTGGCTCTAAATCAGCAAAGCAACCTTCAGGTAACACCTCTTGTTTGTTTGTCTCAATGAGGGTTGGGTCAGAACAGTGCCTATACCACAATCCTCCTGAAAGATTAGGGCCATCATCACTATTAGGATCATTATTCTCCACCAACAATTCTCTAAAGTCCATCTCTATTTGAGTAGCAACAGCTATGAGGGCAGGACACGCTTCCTTGATTTCATCCATTGTGTAATTTGCATCCCTCAGCATTTTTATATCATCTTTAATGCTCCTTCTAGAGCCAAATTAGGGTTTTAATTAGGGTTTAAGGTTTGACCTAAGGTTTTAATTAGGATTTGAAAGTAGGGTTTAGGTTTTGATCTAGGGTTTAAGGTTTATTTTAGGGTTTGAAAGTAGGGTTTAAGGTTTGACCTAGGGTTTAGGGTTTTAAATATGATTTTAGTTAGTTTTAGGGTTTCAGGTCCTATTGCAAGCATATAGGGTGTCTACAGTACCATGTTTTGTATTTTGGATTTTACTATTGCAACAGGGGTCATGATTGAGGTGGAATCAGAGCACTATCTAGGTACACTAAGTGCACTAGCATAGGATGTTCGATCTAGTGACTCCTTAGAACTGCATGGCATGAATTATCTATACCTTGATTTATTTTCTTGGGTGTTTTGTCTATTGCTTGCAAAATGACACGTCAAGCTAAGGGCAAGGGGAAAGTCTCTACCTCTGGCTCAAATGCCAGTAAGGAGGGTAGGTGGCATAGAATGCAAGCAGAGCAGAGGATTTTGGTGTGTGGGATCGCATAGTCCTTCAAGAAGGGCTAGTTCTAGAGGGTCAAAGGGTGACCCATGCTTAAACCAACTGAGCCATTTGAATGCTTTGACTTTCAAGGCTAGAGTCATACTCAGGGAGTGTAAGGCCTAGTTGCAGAGGGTGGAAAAGGTCTTGGAGAGTATGGCATACCTAGAAGAGAATTGGGTACAACTGACTTCTTTCCTACTAGAGGGTGACATCGATCAATGGTGGAGAGCCATGCGATGCTTGAGGGTCCCTGATGTTGACTTGATGACGATTGCATGGAAGGACTTTTGAGGTGCCATCTATGAGAAACATTTCCATGACCATGAGAAAGACAGATTGGATAGGGACTTCAAAGGCCTACAACAGGGGAGTATGATTGTGGCTGAGTGTCAGACTACTTTTGCTTGTCTAGAGTGATTTTCTATAACCTTCGACTTGAGAGATTTTTGGAGGGCCTACAACTAGGTTTGAAGATAAAGGTCATGGCTTACCGATGTTGGACACTACAGGAGGTGGTGGAGATGACATCTTGCTTTGTGAATGAGTACACCAAATTTTTCTATCTCTGGGATACCGAGCTATGATAGTTGTGAGAGCTTAAGGAAGACGAGGAAGGAGCTTGCCAACACCAGTGTCATGCCTATTGGCATAAAGAATGCTAAAGCAACTTATCAACCTGCCATGACATGTATCTTCAATGTTAGAAATCATCCAAAGCAGCTATATGTGAAGCATAACAATGTGGAGAGAATGGAGAAGAAACACTAGAAGAGAAATATGGAAGAAGAAAAAGAATGTAAAGTAGAATGGCTGAAATAATCTCATTACCTTTCATTCTATCCTACACCTCTATATATACTTGAGTTTGTTACAACCATATACAACTACCATAACAACACTATAACAAACACTACAACAACCTCCATAACCCACACTATAACAACTCTTATAACAACCATCATAACAACTCTATAACAAACTCTTCTTCTTCACCACACATAACCTTACACATGGAAGACATGTTCATTAGTTACGACTACTTTAACCACCTTCATATGCCATACCAACATCCCCCCTCAAACTCATGGAGGTGGAACTACATGTAGTATGCTTTTGAGTTTAAGAAAAGAAGACTTGGACAAGGCTTTAGTGAGGAAATCTGCCACATGCTCTTTGGTTGCAACAAAGTGAACTTGCAAATCCTTTTTGAATACTTTCTCCCTAACATAATGAAAATCTATCTCCACATGCTTCATTCTTGAATGAAAAATAGGATTTGTTGTTAGATATAAAGCACCTATGTTGTCACAAAACAATGTTGGAGCTGTCTTCATTCTTGACCAAGTTCTGAACACAAGGATTGAATCCAAGTGAGCTCAGCCACAGCAGCAACTATGGCTCTAAATTCAGATTCAATAGATGACCTTGCTACTGTATTTTGCTTCTAAGAAGACCATCAAATAGGATTGCTGTCAAGATACACTACAAACCCAGTTGTAGATCTTCTATCATCAGGGCATGAAGCCCAATCAACGTCTGAAAACACCCTAATGGTTAAATCAATTGTGTTTGAAAGCACTAGACCATGAGTCACAGTACCATTCAAGTACCTTAGCAACCTTTTCAAAGCCTCCCAATGAGTATTAAATGGATTATGCATCATTTGGCTGAGCTTACTAACTAAGAAAGAGATATCTGGTCTAGTAAGAGACAAGTATTGAAGGCCTCCTACCAATTGCCTAAACAATGTAGGATCTGAAAATGAATCCCTATGTTCCTTTTTATGGACAATAATAATAGACATTGGAGTAGCCATGGGTTTACTCCCCTCTAGTTTAGACTTGATTAGTAGCTCTGTTAAATACTTTTGCTGAGAAAAAAATAAACCTCCTTTAAGTTGCTGCAATTGAATCCCAAGAAAATAATGTAGAAATCCCATATCCTTTACAGGGAATGTAGCTGACAATGCCTCCAATAACTGCTGAATTTCTTGCTATCATTGCCAACTACTAGGATATCATCCACATAGACTAGAAAATATAGACAATGACCACAATTCTGGAGCACAGATAAGGAAGTATCAGTCTTAGATGTGATGAAACCATAGCCTTGTAGAAACTCCCAAAGCTTTGTATACCATGCTCTAGGAGACTATTTAAGACCATATAAAGAGCTTTTCAATTTGCATACATGTAAGGGAAAATCAAGATGACCAAAACCAACTGGCTAACTCATAAAAACATCCTCTTGTAAATCTCCATGTAGAAAAGCATTTTGAACATCAAATTGTCTCATTTGCCACCCTTTCAAGAATGCTATGGATAAAACCAATCTGATAGTAGTTGGCTTGATGACAGGGCTGAATGTATCAAAGTAATCAATGCCTTCTCTTTGATTATATCCTTTTGCTACTAGCCTTGCTTTATATCTATCCAGAGATCGATCAACCTTTCTTTTTACTTTGTAAATCCATTAGCACCCTATATTAATGAGACATTAGACCTGAGATTATAAGAATGAGAAAAAGGTTTGGATGAAGTTTGAGGTGCTAGTGAGGATGATTGAGGAATGGTTTGAGAATCAGAATGAGATGGAACACATTCATTTGTAGATGGTAGTATAGGGATAGAATACAAAACAAAAGAAGATTGAACATGATTAGGCAAATGTAAAACTGAATTAGAAGACATTGAGTTAGAACAACATTGTAGACACCCCATATGCTTACAACTGAACCTTAAACCTAAACCCTAGCCCAAAACCCTAGACCTAGTCGAAACCCTAGTCTAAAATCCAAGACCTAGCCAAAATCCTACTCCAAAACCCTAGGCTTAGCAAACCCAAGTCTAAAACCCTATACTTAACCCTAAGTTCTAATCCAAAACCCTATGCTAGTCTAAACCCTAACCTAAACCCTAAACCTAGCCCTAAACCCTAATCCAAAACCCTAAGCTAGCCAAAACCCTAAACCCTAATCCAAAACCCTAACAACCTATAACAAACTTTCAAAACCCTAACCACCTCTCACTCTATCAAAACATCCTCTAACAACCGATAATAACCTCTGACAACCCTAACCACTTCCCATTCCACCATAACAACCCTAACCACTTCCCACTCCACCATAACAACCTCAAACCACCCATAACAACCTGTAGACACTCCAATATGCTTGCAAATGGACAAAACCCTAAAAAACAAACAAAACTCTAACAAACCCTAAAAAATCCTAAAAACCCTAGAAACCCAAGGAAAACCCTAAAAACCCAAACAAAACCCTAAAAACCCTAGGAAAACCCTAGAAAAAACCTAAAATACAAAACAAAACCATAAAACCCTAGAAAAACCCTAAAAACCAAAACAAAACCATAAAACCCTAAATAAACCCTAAAACCTAGGTTAAACCCTAATCCAAACCTTAAACCCTAGGTTAAGACCTAAATTAAATTCAAAACCCTAATCCAAATCCTAAACCTAGGTCAAACCCTAAGTCAAATCCTAAACCATAAGTCAAACTCCAACCACCTTAACCACTTCCCACTTCACTCCAACCATCTTAACAACTTCCCACTTCACTCCAACCACCTTAACCACTTCCCACCTCTTCTTAACCACCTTAACCACTTACCACTTCACTCCAACCACCTTAACCACTTCCCAACTCTTCTTAACCACCTTCCACTCTAACCATAACAACCAACCACGCCATTTGGAAGCCTATAAATAGCCCCATTTGTAAGTGAAAAGGAAATTTTGAAAAATTTGAGAGAAAAGCCTCCCAAATCTTTTTCTCCCAATCAGAGCAACTAGAGTGATCCTGGAGCAAGGAGGAAGCTCGTGGAGGAGAGAATTCAGAGTTTCCAGTCATCTCTGGCGAGCTCCAACGGCCTCCGGTGAGCTCCGACGGCCAAGCTCACTGCCAGACCAGGTATGCCCTTCTCAGACCTTTATTTACTTCAAAAATGCTCTCCTAGGTCTCCCTCTATCTCCCTTGATCGATTCCAACAGAGCCAAAGGTCTCCTTTGGTTGGAATCGAGCTTCCAGGCCTTGCTGGAGCGATTCTCCAGTGGCCTAGGTGGGGGCACGAGTCCAGAGCTCGATTCGTGCCTCACAGTGCTTGATCTTCCTTCTCAGACCTCCCTCTTGCTTCTCCACCCATCAAAACCCCACTTCAGTCACTGTGGAAGCCCCTAGTGGATGCTCGTCGGAATCGCGACGTCTCGCCATCGTCGGGGAAGAAGACTAAAAACAGCGGTTGATCACATGCCTCCAGCACTGCCGTGCCTCTCCGATCATCCAGTAACACTCCACAGCACGCCCCAAACACTCCAAAGCCATCGAAGCCAAGCCTCAAGCCCTGGATCACCTCCGCAGTCGAGCTCGCCGGAGTTGGATCACGTCGACGGTGAGTGAGGTCTGAGGATGGGAGGAGTGTCCCATTCTTGCTTCTGGAAGAGGTGGCGACTCCTTTCCTTATCCTTTGTTACCTTTCCTTGGTGTTTCTGAGTCTAGTCTTCTTCTCTGGATTCACCATCTTTGCCATGGCCGTATCGGGACTCCTTGTGTGTTTCCATGCACCGTAAGGAGCCGTGCAGGGTTCCACCGGCATGGTCACAGGAACTGGTGACTCTGCTGAGGATAACCAGATTCTGGCTTTCATTTTGGTTTTCTTACTTGTCTTTGGTCTATATACCTTATGTTTGCTTGTTTGTTCTGTTAACTTGTACATATTCGACTGAACATGCCTTTTTGTGCCTTTTTACACTATTGCTATGCCACCGCACATGCACATGACCTAATTCATGCTTTTTGTCAATACTTGCTTTTATTCACCTACTTGTGAGCACTACACCAACACATGCCATGTTGCATGCTGATTGACTTTTTAGATGCCATGATTGTGTGTTTTCTTCCCTTTATTTGTATTTGCCATGATTAGGAGAGTAGAGACATGTTTGCCTCCCTATCAAGTTAAAATAAAACACACAAACTCAGATGAACAAATAATAAGGCATAACTAGAAACAAATGCTCACAAATCCCTATGGTTCAAAAAACGCAAGTAAAAGACAAAAAAAGCATATTGCATGAATGATCATTTTAGAAAGCATACATCTTCTCCTCTGAGTCCACCCACAGTTTGCGAAGGACAATCCTAGCAACCCGTTCTATAACTTTGGTGATGGGCGTGTTGCTAGTTTGTCCCCCCTTGTTTGGGGTTTTGTCGGTGCTAGTAGAGGGTACAACTCCATTCTACTACAGAAGACGAGGGCACCAACGCACCACCGGTTCACTGCTTGCTGTGACCGTGCCCGATCCGAGGGAGGTGTGGGAAGGAGATCACAGCCATGCCAAGATGGCGAAGGCGCAAGGATAGGATAAGAGAAGAAAAGGAAAGGGAAAGGAGTCGCCACCTAGTCTTTTAAGGGAAAGACGAGGAAAACCACAAAAGGATGAATGCATGGGATACAGATGCAAAGGCTGGATGTCTGCTAACTAGATGATGGATAAGGATTCCTATTACGCACGAGGAAGGTGTTAGGCACCCTCGTACGCCCGAGAAACTCGGTCTTTCTAGTCCTATTGCTTGTTAAAGGCTAGATGAATGTTTGCTAAACCTAGATCATGCTCTAATCATGCTAATATGTATGCCATGACAAGACTAAATGCAAAGATCGAGATGCATGCTCATGAATTGGGGCATAGGGGCAATTTGGTCATTTCCCCTAG
>JAMKQA010034648.1:0-13438 GCA_024699735.1 Posidonia australis | reverse complement strand
CTAAACACTTAAGAAAAATTCAAAATAAATGAAGAACTAGGATTTTTGAATCCATTCATGTAAATATAAATGCATGATTAAATCCACTCTATGTTTCCTGATTGATCTAAATAATTTGATTCAATAATTCTTATCTTAACAAGCATAATCTATGCAATGCACCATAGATTATCAAGTCAAGGAATAAAAATACAGAAATCAAATTAAATCAAATGACATATGATGGAATTGAGATTATATACACAACCCCCAATTAAATCATCCCTAAACATAGACTAAAAAGATGAAATCAATGTTAATCTATCAAAGTTTTTCGATTCATTGAATAATCTCTGTAATATACATCCAACCCACATATTCATAGTATTAAGCATAAAGAGAAAATATAGAGCAATTTAATCATGACATATAATATTACATGAACTTCATCTCAATTCTAGATTTAGAAGATTAGTCATACATGATTACGTAAAATAATAAAATAAAAGAAGGAGAGAGAAGAAATAGAAGACATAATTAAATAAAAAAAACTTTTTATTGAAGAGAACCTGATATTACACTGATGATCTTCAGGATCTCCGAAAATACAAGAAAAGAAAGAGAGTTTTAAAACCTTCCTCCCATAAATCTACATAAGGGGTCCTTTTATAGGCTTACAAGGACTTACATATGTCAGAGACAAATCTGAATACAAAATTTAATCTTGAATTTTGAATACAAGATATTTACAAGTGAGAATCTTATCCAAAGAAGACAAAGTCAAAAATATCTGATGCAGGTGCTTGGGAGGCGTCGGATCTGCATCTGGGTGCTTGGGAGATGTCCGTGTTATCTAGGATCTTCTTTGACTTTTTCCACAGCTTGACTAATATTTTACTAGTATTTAGGCACATGGAAAATATGTGTTTGACCTCTTGACATAGCTCTAAAATTTTCCATACAAAAATCTCTTCTTTTCTGACACAATTATTCTTTTCCCCCTTATTTTTCGTAGATTCTTTCTTAGTCCTCAAGTTCTGCAAAATTTGCACAAAACACCTCGAGTAATAATGTTTATATACAAAATAGACAAATATGGGAATAAAATATACATGAATTAGGAATTAATCATTTCTCTCTCGCTAGCTCGCAACTGGAGGTCTTGTGGTCTTCCTACAAGTGCTCTCTGGGTTTTGGTGGTCGTCCCCTGTGTGGTAGGTGGACTGGTGGCGTGGAGAAGAGACATGTCAGGGAGTGGCTCACCAGCGTCGTGGTAGACCTTGCGTGATGGCGGGAGTGACGCAGGGCGTGGTTTTGATGTCAGGGTATGGGAAGGCTGGGGAGTGTTAAGCACGTTGGGGGACAAATCGATGTTTCGTGCACAACGTCGCTCGTACGATGAAAACGACTGGTCAGGCGGTACATGCCTGGCTGCCCTAGCCCTGATGCACACTTGGACCATGCTATCAGGTCACGCATCTCGTTGGGCTAGAGCACACGGGCTGGGCTTCTAGAGTTGGGCTTAGTGAATGGGTTTTGGTTTAGGGTAATTTAGAGGTTTTGAGTAGGTTTAGGTCTATGGGCTAAGTTCGGGAAATGGGGTAGGACCGGGTCTGCCATCCAGTTGCACTCTCTTTCAGGTCCACCTACCAACATTAGTCAGAAAGTGGGGTGTCTACAATACTGGACCATGAGACAACTTCTCTAGCAAGTAAGAAAATATATCCTAAAGTGGATTTCCTTATATTAACACATCACAAAATCTGAGTCAGAGAATTCCATGACCTCTAATTGATCTGATCATCTGTATGTGAGCATGAAATCTTTAGTTCCTTGCAGATATCTTAAAATCTTCTTTGTAGCTTGCCAGTGTGAAAGTCCTAAATCACTTTGATATCTTCTCAGATATCCAGTGACAAAAGCTAGATCTGGTCGAGTACACATTTGTGCTTAGTTGAGGCACCCAATTACTACAGCATATGGTTTATCCTTCATTGCAAGTCTTTTTGAATCCAATTGAGGTCCTTGCAATTTTATTAATTTATCACCCTTTACAATCGGTGCCTTACCAGGAGCACAATTTTCCATTGAAAACCTCTTCAACATACTTCATATGTAAGACTTCTGAGACAGCTTGAGCATGCCAAGAGATCTATTGCGGTGAATTTCTATCCCAATAATGTAATGGGCTTTGTAGACAATTCGGTTTTGTAGTCACTTGGTAGTAGGCTCCTCTAGATGATGCTCTGATTGCGACCACTAAAACCTTAGCCGACTTAAGCCCACACAAGCCCACACTGGTCCACTCTAACCTAATTAAAATTAAAACCAAACAAAACACATTTAAAACCCAAAATTAATCAAGTAAAAGCCCTAATTCAAGACAAAATTAAATAAAATCCAATTAATCAAACAAAAACCCTTATTCAAGTCAACATTAAGTAAAATCCACTTAAAATCCAATTAAAATCCAATTAATCAAACAAAAACCCTAATTCAAGTCAAAATTAAGTAAAATCCACTTAAACCCACTTAAAATCCAATTAACTAAGTGAAAACCCTAATTAAAGTCAAAATCCATTTAAATCATTTAAAACCCTAATTAATTAAACTAGAAACCCTAATTTAAATCCAAAAAATCCTAATTAACATTCAAAACCCTAATTGAACTAAAAACCCAATTTAAAATCCAAAAAACCATAAATTAAAATTCAAAACCCTAATTGAACTAAAAACTTGATTTAAAATCCAAAAAACCATAAATTAAAATTCAAAACCCTAATTAAACCATAAACCCTAATTAAAATACAAAAATCCTAATTAAACTCAAGATCCTAGTCTAAAACCCTAACTAAGATCCAAAAATCCTAAATAAACCAAAAACCATAATTAAAACACAAAAACCCTAATTAAAACACAAAAACCCTAATTAAAATTCAAAACCCTAAAGTTAAAATAATTAACCCTAAAATTGTTAAAACCTTAATTCAAAACTAAAATCAAAAATCAAATTTAAATCACAAAGCCCAAATTAAAAACCTAAAAGCAAAACCCTAAAATCCGTAAAAATCCCAAAACAAAAATAAAACAAAAACCTAAAGTAATTAAAACCCTAATTTAAAACCAATTAATTAATTCTTAATCATAAATTTAATTAAAATCATAAAACACAATTAAAAACCTAAAAGCAAAACCCTAAAATCCATTTAAAAGATCTTAAAAACAAATCCCAAAAAATCAAAAAAAAAACCCCAAAACCCTAAGCCTAAGTTGCAACCCAATAAGCCCAATACCCCATTTAAACTCTCAATCAAAAACCTTATAAAACATCCAAAAATAATTTCGACGAGCCCTTGATCTCTAGCGAGATTTCTGGCGACCAATCCTGACAATTCTGGTAGTCAATCCCTGAATCTCCAGTGCGCATCCTCCTCCCTCGTGATCTCTGGGCTTTCCTCCTCCGTCATGCTCCTAATCCAACGGTAGTTAGGCCTTGCGAGGGAGATCGACGGCATGAGGGAGCTCTGCCGGAGTTTAAAAACTTCGCCGCTAACAGCAACCACGAGCATCTGCTTCCAGCCTCTCGAGCACCACCATCCACCCTAGAGAAAACGACCAGAGCATCCAGCCATAGCCTCCAGAGCCACCAGCCACCCTCTTTCGCAATCCAGAGCCGTCGCCAGAGGAGCTTTGTCATCGAGCGACGTCAGAGAGAAACAGCCCTGCTGGTTAAGTAAGCCCCGCTCCCCTCTATTTCATTCCAAAGCATGCCCCTTAGGTCCCTTTAGGCCCCTTGGATCGCGCCACGGTGGAGCAATGCCTCCTGTGTGCCGTCGACCCAATCTCCGGTGGTGGGTCCACCATCGACGAGGCTCCTGGCCTCTGGATCGAGGTGAGGCCCTCGGGGCCACTCCTTCTTCCTCCTCCTCCTCCTGGAGCACCATTGCTCTGAAGGAGCCTCTCTGGCCTCCCATAAACCCGAAGACCTCCTGCCGTCAACGCAGCCCTGCCACTGTCGTCGACCACCGTCGAGAGGGCTCCGGAGATCACCAAACACCCCCACTCCGCACCGTCGCTCCAGGGAGCTTCGCCGCCTCGCCACGAACGCCTCTGCACCTCCACACCGTCGCTTGGACTGCCGTAGAGCCCCGACGACTCGCCGCAGCCATCGCTGCCGACGCAGAGGTGGGAGGAACACCTCGGACCACCCTAGACCTCGTAGATGCCTCTCAGAGCCCTGTCGTGGCTCCCCAAGGCTTTCCCAGCCATCGCCGCGCCTCTCTAGTCATTGCCAGCCATCTCGCCGTCACCTTCCCCGGCGCCAACAGAGTGCCTCGTCGGAGCGCAAGGGGGGGTCCTCAGGCCTCCCTAGTCCCTTCCTATGTGCCGGAGACCGTCGTCGTGCCCCACTCCAGCCTCCGAGACCAACGTTTACCTCCCTCCGCTGTTGGGTTGCCGTTGGATCGTCGCTGGAGGGGAAACCCCGATGATCTTCTGGCATCTTCGAAAGGGAATTTTTTGGGCCCAAGTCCTTTAGTTTTAGGTTTTTATTCTTAGATCCTTAGGATGTTACATTTGAGTCCTTTTTCATTTAATTTAGGTCCTACTTTTTATATTTTAGCCCCTGTCGTTTTGAAAAACTTCCAGTTCTTTTATTTTCTCTGTGAGATTTGCATCTAATCCCCTGCATATTTTAGTTTTTTCATCTTTATTACATTCATGCATGTTTTATCCAATTTAAGTCCCTTAGATCATTCTTTCCTTGCACTTAGGTCCTGAACATTTGCATTTGATCCCTGGAACCTTTTAAAATGAGTTTTTTCTGTGAAATTTGTATTCTGAACCCTAAAAGATTTAAAAATCACACTGACCATCATTAAAATTGAATTTTTATCACATTTAAGTCCTGAGCTTTTGCAATAAGCCCTAGAGTTTTTTTTAAATGAGTTTCTTCTTGGAAATTTTGCATATTAACCCTGAGAGATTGCAGCCAAGATGGTGAAGGCGCAAGATAGGATAAAACAAAAAGACAAGGAGTTGCTACCTAGTTTTTTAAAAGAAAGATGAGAAAAACCACAAAAGATTGAATGCATGAGATGTAGATGTGAAGGCCGGATGTCTGCTAACCAGAGGATGGGTAAGGATTCCTATTACGCACGAGGAAGGTATTTGGCACCCTCGTACGTCCAAGAAATTCGGTCTTTCTAACCTAAATCGCTTGCTAAAAGCTGAATGAATGCTTGCTAAGCCTAGATCATGCTTTGAACATGCTAATATGAATGCCATGACAACATTGGATGGATGTGCATGATGGTATGTGAAAACTGCGAAGAAATCCACATAAAATGATAAAATCGTAAAATACGACACGACAAAGGGAATCACATGAAATGACGAGGTTTTTAGTGAGAAAGGCTCAGAAAACCACCCAGGCCTCAAGAATATCAATATTTCAAACAACTTAGGTCAGCGAAACCATGAAAAACATTACGAAAATCCAGGTGGAAAAATTGCAACGAAGTTCATGTAAAATAGGCAAATTTGGACATATGAAGTAATTCACATAAAATGATGGTGTTTTTGCAAAGAATGACTCAGAAAATCACACCAGTGTCAAAGGGATCTAAAATAAAACAGACCCAAGTTATTAGAAGTGCCGAAAACGTCATGGAGACTTGAATGGGAAAATTGCAAAGAAACCCATATAAAATAGACAAACGACGACTTGTAAAGAAAATTACATAAAATGACGGTGTTTTTGGACCGACTGCTCGGGAAAACCCTACTGATGTCAAAATGATAAAAAGTGGGATCAACTCAAGTCCTCGGAATAACAAAAAAGATTGTGAAAATCAAAAGGGAGAAATAATCTGCAAATGGGCCAATGTGGGCCTTTCGGTTAGTTCATGTGTGCCCTTAGGCGATGAAACCCAAATCAAATCAGAAAAATCAATAAAACATGTATATAAAATTTTGAAAATGATATTCACAAGAAACTTGGGAAGAATCAAGAGTCAAATTGAATAAAAAGACTGTAAACAAAGAAAGTGACAAATTTAGGAACTAAAGTGCAAAATTAACAAAGAAATATCAAATCCACTTGGAAAACTCTACAAAAATCAGGGAAGCAGGAAAATATCACATGAACTAAGGTGGAAAGACGTTTTAACAAAAAAAGAGAGGTGTTAGAAGATCACATGTTGCAAATTGAGAGAAGTTAATGGACCAAAGCGCAAAATTCACAAAAAGATGGCAAATCATGATTGAAAATTATACACAAGGCTTTATTTTAATATTTAGGATTAACGGAAAAAGAAATGCAAGATAATGATGTGAAAAGTATGAAAATTGCATTTTTGATAATTTCGTGGAAATGTAGGGGCTTATGTGCAAAATATACATGAAATGTACAAATGGGACCAAAATGTGAAATTAAAAATGATTTTGTATTATAGTTTTGGTTTTTAGATGAAATTTTTATTCATGAAGGAATTTATAAACATATGTGATCCATAAATGCAAAAAATGCCAAAATGTAATCTAAAATCCAATTAAAATCATGATTAATGATTAAAAAATTAATTAAGGGGCCTAGATGCAAATATTCATGCTCAAAAAACATTATTGAATGGGTGGAGGGGCTTATGAAAAATTCCAAGATTAAAATGCAATAAAAAACAAGTTTTTTAAAAGTTCAATGTAATTAGGGATAATTTCAGGTTCTAGATGCAAAATTCCCAAGGAGAATTCGTTCTTTAAAGTTCTGGGGACAATGCAAAAGATTAGGGCTTAAATGTAAAGAAAATTCAGTTTTAATGAAGGTCAGTGTAATTTTTAAAACTTTCAGGGATCAGAATGCAAATTTCACAGGAAAACTTATTTAGATAAAGTTCCAAGGACCAAATGCAAATGTTCAGGACTTGAATGTGATAAAAAAATTGAATTTTAAGGATGATCAGTGTGATTTAAGAAATTTTAGGGTTCAGAATGTAAATTTTACAGGGAAAACTCATTTTAAAATGTTTCAGGGGCTAAATGCAAATATTCAGGACTTAATTATAAAGAAAATTTGGATGCAAGGGTTAAAATGTGATAAAACATGCATGAATGCATTGATAACGAAAAATCTAATTATGTAGGGAATCATGTGCAAATTTCACAGAGAAAATAAAAGAACAGAAAATATTTTAAAACTGTAGGGGCTAACATATAAAAAAAAGGACTAAAATGTAATGAAAAGGACCTACTTGTAATAAAAGCTTAAACTAAAGGGCCTGGGCTCAAATAATTCCTATTCGAAGATCGTCGGAGGATCACCGGCTTTCTCCCTTCAGTGATCACTCCAGCGATGAAGCATCGGCGACTCAGGGGCAAGGGGCAGTAAGCGGTGGTCTCGGAGGCTGGAGTGGGGCATGGCGGAAGTCCCTGACGTGTCGGAAGTGGCTGGGGTGGCCCGAGCCTCTCCCCCCACCTCGCACTTCGGCGAGGCTCTCTGATCGGTGACGGGGAAGACGACGGCCCGGCGCTCCGGCGACTTGAACGGCGTGGGGACACCTGAAGGACTTCCAGAGCGATGTGAGGAAGCTTCCAGAGGCTTCGTCGAAGGCTGGGGTGGCCCGAGCCACTCCCCCATCCCTTGCGTCGGCCGTGGTGGCTGCGGTGGATCATCGAGGGCTGTGGAAGTCCCTGCGACGACGTGAAGGCGCGTTGGGCTTCGTGGAGACGTGGCGGAGGTCCTTGGAACGACGACGTGAAGTGTTGAGGCTCGGTGAACTCCTACGTCCCTTGATGGTGATTGACGATGGCAATGGGGCTGGCGTCGACGGCGGAAGTCTTCTGGAGAGGAGGGAGACTAGAGAGATGGAGGAGAGAAGAAGAAGAGGGACGAGAGAAGAGGAAGAGAAAGGAGAGGCCCTCGGGGGGCCTTGCCTGAGGCCTTGCCGGTGGGGTGAACCCACCACCGGTGGCAAGGCGACAACGGGCAAAAAGGAGGGGTTCATCGTCGAATTCTGAATCAGGGGGGCCTAACACGATTCTACGGGCCTATTGAATTGGAAAAGAGAAGGGGAGGGAGGTTACCTGTCGTGTGGGTTGTCTCCTCCGACGTGACGGGTCGACGGCGGTGTTTGGAAGTTGCTCCGGCGATCCTCTGGCTAGGGCTCCTGGCTGCGGAAAAAGGGCTAGGGTCTACTCGTGATTTGGCTGTTGAGAGAAGAGGGTTATTGCGCACTGAGGGAGGCTTGACGTTGCTGGTCGTCTGTCGACGGTCAGGAGCTTTTAAGCTCCAACAGAATCCTCCTCCACTGTGGATCCCCCTCTTAGAAGGCCTCCGCTGTTGGATGGGCAACGTGTCGGAGGAGGGAAGCCTGGAGATCACGTGGGAGAAGGATGCGCACCGAGAAATTAGGGATTGATTGTCGGGATCATTGCTGGAAAAATTGGGTTCACCGGCGATGAAGGCTCGTCGGAATTATTTTTGGGTTTTGTATAGTTTTCTGGTTTATGGATTAAATGGGTTATTAGGCTGCAAATGGGCTTAGGGTTTTGGGGGTTTGTTTTGGTTTTTCTTTTGGTTTTTGTTTTGGAAATTTTAGATTTTTTTAGAGTTTTGATTTTAAGTTTTAAATTAGGGTTTTGTGATTAAATTTGATTTTTTAATTTTGGGATCTAGGGTTTAATTAATTGGTTTTAAATTAGGATTTTAATTATTTTAGGTTTTTGTTATATTTTGTTTTTGGGATTTTCTTGGATTTTAATTAGGGTTTTCTGATATGAATTTGAAGTTTAATTTTGGGACTTAGCGTTTAATTAATTGGTTTTAAATTAGGGTTTTGAATTTTAATTAGGGTTTATGGTTTTAATTTAGGGTTTATTGGTTTATTTAGAGTTTTTGGGTTTTAATTAGGGTTTATTGGTTTATTTAGGGTTTTTTGGATTTTAAATTAGGGTTTATTGGTTTATTTAGGGTTTTTGGATTGATTAGGGTTTTGAATTTCAATTAATTAGGGTTTGTATTGGGTTTTGACTTTAATTTGGGTTTTCACTTAATTACTTGGATTTCAATTGAATTTAAGTGGATTTTATTTCATCTTGACTTGAATTAGGGTTTTTGTTTTATTAATTGGATTTTAAGTGTTTTAAATTTGATTATGACATGAATTAGGGTTTTGTTTTATTTGTTGGATTTTAAGTGTTTTTAATTTGATTTTGACTGAATTAGGGTTTTTCTTTTATTAATTGGATTTTATTTGATTTAGACTTGAATTTGGGTTTTTATTTCATTAATTGGATTTTAAGTGGATTTTAAATGTGCTTTGTTTGGTTTTTATTTTAATTAGGTTAGAGTGGACTAGTGTGGGCCTGAATGAGCTTATGTGGGCTTAAGTGACCAGGGTTTTTGTGGTCGCAACTAGAGCATCTTTCGGAGGAGCTTGCTGCCAAGTGACTTCAAAATCGGGGTATCTATAGATGCCCCTCCCTGAGTGAGGTCAAGGGAATCGAGACCGATGATCAAGGTTGACAAGACACCCCATCTGAGTCTGCGGGAGAGTGGTATTTGTTGTGGGGCCAAGAGCCATTATTTCAGCGGATGCACCGAAAAGTCATGACTAGTGGCCCTTGCTTGATGCGGATGCAAAGGATGACCGTGATGCTGGGTGATGCGTGGGGGTGACGCTGATAACTAGTGGGTAGCTCAGCTCTCGGAGGAGAGCGTGAGGGACTCCTACTCGTGCCAAGGGGTGTCCAGACAAGTCTGTCAGACTTATCGGCCGGGGGTAAACCTGGCGAATGATGGACCTTTCGACTAGTGAGGATGGATGGCAAGATGCCGGACTTGCGGACCGAGGGATAGATTGATGACGGATGTCAACCAGATAGTCTGGGGGTATCAGCTTGCTCTTGACAATATGACGGTTGTCAATCGGATAGTTAGGGCTATCAGCCCGAGGAAAGGGGCATTTGATAAAACTACCAAACTTGCAAACTAAGTGACAAAGCATGATAAGTTGATGGACCTACCAACCTGATAATTTGGGTTATCAGCCCGCTAATGAGTTGACAGACTCATCACCGGATAGTTAGGGCTATCAGCCCATTGATGAGTTGATGGACTCATTACCGGATAGTTGGGGCTATCAGCCCGCTAATGAGTTAACGGACTCATTACCGGATAGTTAGGGCTATCAGTCCAAAAAAGGGGCATTAAGATTCGTCCATCTAGGGCGAACCTAGGATAAGATCATCTAGACCTCGCCTGGTCTAGGAAAGGATAGAAATGGCGCTTGTTCGCCTTGAACAAGTCCCAACAGGACAGATTGAGTTTCGCCCCAACTGGTACAGAAACCTAGGATGGCTTCGTTTGACTAGGTCAGTTGGGTGGGCCCCAGCGCCAAGTCGACAGGCAAAAAAGGGGCAGTAGTTTGAAACAATTGAGCACATGTTACAGTAATGGCAATTCCCTGTCAATCACAGTCATCCAAACAAGCTGGCTAGCGTGTCCCAATAAATTTATTATTGCAGTCAAATATAATGATGTGATTACACTTATTTTCCAATCTGTAGTGAACAAGTAGCATAAAATAAGTGTCAACATTCTGGATCATCCCTAGGCCTCTTAGAGCCTCTTGCTTTTGGAAACAATATAGGACTTGGAACTGCTCCACATATTGGCCAGGTTTCTTCCACTTCGACTTCGTAGTCAGCTGAACAACCTTTGCCTTCTGTGACTATAAGGTCGTTTGATTGGATGGAGTCAGTAAGCAGGCGTGACAGTTCCTTTGTTGCTTCGTAAGAGCTTAGGGGATACTCCTGGAATCGAGCTGGCATCGGTTCTTGAGCAAAGGAGTCTTGTTGATAACCGAACTGCCGCATCACTCTGATTGGATGATATTTGACACCACCGGTCAACCCCGGGAGGATGATAAGCTTCATGTCGGTATCATTGAAGAGAGCTTCAAAGTTGTGAGTTGTAGAAGGAATGATGCGCCAAATCACCTTGTCTTCTGTCAACCTCTCTAGCCACTCATACTCCTTGCAAATAGATGTGAGGGTGCGAGCATGACCACTTTGGCAATAAGACTTGAAGGCTGACTGTTGAGGGCGTAAGACCTCTACACCCAGATGAGCGGCCAACCACACCTACACAAATGCTCCACAACCATAGAAATGTAAGCACCGTCGCAATGATCGATTAAGGGCTCGATAAGTCTCTGCTAGGATAATAAGGGCCAGATCTATCTGACGGGTTATCACCGCCAAAGCAATTTTCGCAACCTCAATGTTCACAACTGTCCGGCCATGGCTATACACCAGCTCGCCTAAGAAGCGGACGACGAAACCTCTCAACCACAGCTCATCACCTGCGGGAGTGCACATCTTGACTATCTTGTCAAAGTAAATCAGTTGTAGTATAGGAGATTGCCCATCAGTACAGATCAATTGACGACCGCAATCGCCAGTCGACCAGCCGATCAGTTCACTCAGCACAGAGGAATATCCGTCTCGCCGCATAAATATAATGGGCCCAAGGAACTTTGGCAGGCAGCACACCTGACGAACTTCCTCCAAAGTAAGGGTCAACTCAATCCTTCCAAAGCGGAATGTGTGATTTACAGGGTTCCAGAACCGGGCGGTTGCACACAGGAAGTAACGGGAGACCTCCACATTTGCAATGTCTAAGAATTTCGAGGAGATTCCATAAGTCCGCAGCTTGTCAGGATCATCACTTGTCAACTTTCCAATCCATGCCTGGAGGACCTCTAAGCAACTCACTGGTACGACCATCGTAGGGAAGCCCATGACTGATGAGGAAGCTACGGCTTTGCTTGATTCAAGTTTGCAGAACATTATGAAAAGAGTATTCAAAATGACAAATCACTTTGTTCCATGCACACAATATTTCTTACAGTCCAATGCAGATAGAAAAATCATAGATTGCTGTTGAATGCTGAGTAACATGCCAGTAGCTACTCTGGAACTGTGCAAAGGAGATTGCTAGATACAGCTAACATGCTCACTACCCGAGCGCTCAAGGTTACCTGCCTGGTGACGAGTTGACAAACCCGTCGTCGGATGGTTAAGGTTATCAGCCCTGTGATGAGTTGATGAACTCATCGCTGAATAGTTGGGGTTATCAGCCCAAGAGAAAAGAGTCGGTCCTTAGATACAAGAAACCATCAGCTCGATCCTCCTCCGGGCTTAGAGGAATTAAGGAAAGAATGAATGCTGGTCCTAGGATACAAAAAGCCAGTGACTCGGATCTCCTTCGGACTTAGAGGAGTGCCAAGGAAAGGATAAATGCTGGTCCTAGGATACCAGGAGCCTGCGACTCGGGTCTCCTCCGGACTTAGAGGAGTCTCGAGAAAAGGATAGATGCTGGTCCTAAGATACAAGGAGCCAACGACTAGGATCTCCTCCGGACTTAGAGGAGTCTCGAGAAAAGGATAGATGCTGGTCCTAGGATACAAGGAGTCAATGACTCGGATCTCCTCCGGACTTAGAGGAGTCTCGAGAAAAGGATAAATGCTGGTCCTAAGATACAAGGAGCCAGCGACTCGGATTTCCTCCGGACTTAGAGGAGTCGCCAGGAAAAGATAAATGGTTGGTCCTAGGATACAACGAACCAACGACTCTGATCTCCGCTGGGATCAGAGGAGTCTCGAGAAAAAGGATAAAGATTGTTCCTAAGATACAAGGAAATAGCGACTCGGATCTCCACTGAGATCAGAGGAGTCTCGAGGAAAAGGATAAAGGGTTGCTCCTAGGATACAAGGAATCAACAACTCGGATCTCCACTAAGATCAGAGGAGTCTCGAGGAAAGGATAAAGGATTGGTCCAAGGATACAAGGAACCAACGACTCGGATCTCCTCTGGATCAGAGAAGTCATGAGGAAAGGATAAAGGCTGTTCCTAGGATACAAGGAAACAGCGACTCGGATCTCCACTGAGATCAGAGGAGTCTCGAGGAAAAGGATAAAGGGTTGGTCCTAGGATACAAGAAATCAACAACTCGGATCTCCACTGGGATCAGAGGAGTATCGAGGAAAGGATAAAGGGTTGGTCCTAGGATACAAGGAACCAGCAACTCGAATCTCCTCCAAATCAGTGGAGTCTCAAGAAAAAGGATAAAGGTTGTTCCTAGGATACAAGGAAACAGCGACTCGGATCTCCACTGAGATCAGAGGAGTCTCGAGGAAAAGGATAAAGGGTTGGTCCTAGGATACAAGAAATCAACAACTCGGATCTCCACTGGGATCAGAGGAGTATCGAGGAAAGGATAAAGGGTTGGTCCTAGGATACAAGGAACCAGCAACTCGAATCTCCTCCAAATCAGTGGAGTCTCAAGAAAAAGGATAAAGGTTGTTCCTAGGATACAAGGAAACAGCGACTCGGATCTCCACTGAGATCAGAGGAGTCTCGAGGAAAAGGATAAAGGGTTGGTCCTAGGATACAAGAAAT
>JAMKQA010034645.1:0-11794 GCA_024699735.1 Posidonia australis | reverse complement strand
TGTGATATTTGCATAGAATTGGGACACTAGGGTAGGATAATACAACCTATCACCTATAGAACTCAAAAAGGGAACTAAGCACTGAAAATCAAATAAGGGTTTGATGGATTCAAGTTCATGAAAGATTATTCTTCTTCCGGTGAGTACCTCTCTATTTGCAAATCGTTCTCGATGAGCTTTCTCGGCTTCATTATGGACAAATCGATATTTGGGAACTTGGGGATTGGATTCATCTGCAGCATCTTCCACTTGCTTCCTCTTGCCCTTGGACGCGAGCATCTTCTTGGGTGCCATTGGTGGAGACGAAGGAGCGGAGAAGGTCGAGAATACTTGAGGAGGAAGAACCCTTGGATGAGGGAGCGAAATAGGAGAGGTCGGCGGAGGGGATCGGTCGACCGAAATTTGAAACAATAAAAGAAAACCCTAGATTTTGGGTTTTAAAACAGAGTGCGCGAGCAATTCGGTATACCGAAATTTATTTCGGTATGTCGAAATCATCCTTAGGAAGTTTCGAAAAATGGATCGGTACATGCTTCGGTGTACCGAAAAATTAGACACAGGGGCTTTCGATATACCGTATATTTTCAGTTTGCCGAAAACAACATTCTGAAAAATCTGTCATAAAATCAGTATACCGTTTTATATTCGATATGCCGATCCAGTAATTTTCGGCAGATACCTTCGATATTCCGAAAATGTACACAAGGTGATTTTTATGAGATATCTGATAATTGACAAATATCTAGATCTCTTCTAATTTTAACAAATTGTTGTTCATCAAGAGGTTTTGTAAATATATTTGCTTCTTACTAAAAATATGTTGAGAGTTGTTGAGAGTGTAATTCGGTATGCCGAATTTGTTTCGGTATACCGATTTTTCCTAAAACGGTATGTCGTTTCATCTCGGTATGCCGTTTCTGTCTTCATCTTTGTCTCCTCAGTTTTTCCGGAATTCCGATGCTAGTGCCGTTTTCTCCTGCTTCGGTATGCTGATTTGGTTTCTTCTTCTTTGAATTCGGAATGTTGATAGGTATATCGTTTTTTTTCTGACTCGGTATGTCGTTTTCTCCTTCGGTATGCCATTTTCTCATGAATCGGTATGTCGAATTTTCCTTCGGTATGTTGATTTTGATACTTCATGAAACTCTATAAATATTTGATTTTTTACAAAATAAACCTTACATAACTTAATTTCATTCTTCAATCATTTTTCTGAGTACATAGAGTTACAACAAATAAATTCTTCAGCCAATTTATTTCTATGAAAATATATCCAGATGTAATCATCAAAATAAACAAGATATTTCTAACCGTTACCAGTTTACAAGCATAGAGGATGATTCAGATTCGTTAGAGTCTACTGTTGAAGAGTCCAATGCTGAGCCTAGCAAAACATCTGGTAACTTTACAACCTCTAAGACTGGTGGGGAAGCTCGTGGGGGACATGGTACCATGGGTGGTGCTTTTGGATTTAGTTTCTAGGGGGACAGGGAGTTTGTGGTCGCTCATTTGCTAGCTGTCAGCCATCAGGGTCCGTCTCTTGACAGCATTCCTCTAGGCAACCTTCGACTGCTAGGTGGGTTGACATGGTTGTGGGTAAGGATGGCAGCAAGGAGAATGATAATGTTCTTACCCAATGCGCTACGAGTCAAGTTGATGGGCAAAAGGTGGTAGAGTTTGATGTAGAAGATATCCAAGAGACATTGAATCGGTGGACCAATGTCCTTATGGGTTTTATGATTGGCACTAATCCAATGGGGCAAGGGCTTCCTGGTTACCTTTGCTGGCTATGGGGACTCTCTTGTATGGTGGAAGTTAAGCCTCACGGCAATGATTATTTCTTGGTCCAGTTCTCAAGTTTGGTGGATGTTAATAAGGTGTTAGAAGGCAACCCATGGTTCATTGTTGGGCAGCCACTTATTCTTCAAAAATGGAGTGATGAATCCAAGTTTGAGGTGGGACAGTTGTAGACCATCCAATTTGGGTGAGAATTCTAGGTCTCCCCTTTCAATTTTGGTTTAGGCGTATGCTGAGCAAGATAGGGAGTTTTTTGGGCAAACCTTTGATGATGAATGGTAATACAGTGGATGCTTCTTATGCCAAGAACTGTGTTGAAATAGGGCTGAATTTTGACTTTCCAACTCATATCCCAATGGTAAATAGGAGTATTGGGAAGGGAGAGGAAATCTGAGTAGATTATGAGTGACAACCAGCTCCGTGCCGGCATTGCTCTACCTTTGCCCATGATGATAAGGGTTGTGGCCATAAAGCTCAGGTGCATGGTAATGCCAGGGTGTCCAAGGATGGAAAAGCTCTAGAGACTGTTGAGGAATGTTCAATTGGGCATTCCGAGGGTGAACCTATACAGAATCAGCAAGGTCGGACCGTGGTTAGATCAAAGCTAGGCAATCCGCCTAGGATTGCTGCTAGAAAGAGTGTTGAGCAACCTAGAAGAAAGGCAGTATGGAACGCTAGGAAGGGCGTCAAGTGTGAAGAGGAATGAGCAGCAAGGAAGGATGGAGAAAGGATCTTTTAGAGCTCAGAGCAATACTAGCAATCAGTTTAACCCAATTGGTGGGGTGCAATACGGGACGAAGAAGGCAATGTGTCAGGATGGTGATCCGTCGGATCCTTCTTCGACATGAACATACTTTCATGGCATGCTAAAGGCACTAACTTGGGTGGTCGTCGAGTTATGTTGTCCAAGAAACTAGGGCCAGGTTCCTTTGATATAGTTTGTCTTTTAGAACATAAGATTAGAACAGAGGATGGGATTCTTAAATTTGTGGATGTTGTTTGGCCAGGGGCTTCTGTCGAGGATAACTTGGGAGTTGCCTCAGGTGGTCGTGTAATAGTATTGTGGAATCCAAATTCTATGTCACTCACGAAGACATAGGAGATGGAGCAAGCTGTTTTTTTATGGTTGTTTTGGTGATAAGGTCTTCAAGTTGTCGGTGGTGTATGCTCGCAATAGGCCTCATGAACGTGGACCACTGTGGGAGGCACTGCAGCAGAAGGTGAGCCATGATCCTACAAAGCCTCGGTTGCTGTGTGGGGACTTCAATTGTGCGTGAGTTCCTGCTGAGCATGATGGTTTGGCTCCTCCTATCTCTATGGCCATGTTAGATTTTTAATGCTTGGCTGGATGTGGAAGGGCTAATTGAGCTACGCATGGTGGGAGGCGTGTTTACTTTGATGGGAAGGTGGGGATCTTCGATAGTCAGGTCTAGGTTGGATTGGTGTTTTCTTTCAGTTGACTGGCTATTGTGTTTTCCAGATAGCTCTAGGCAAATATGTGATCGTGAGGCGTCTGATCACTCAGCACTGGAGTTGTCTTTTGGTGTGTGTCTTCTCTAGTCTCCGAAGATGTTCAAATTCTTCAACCACTAGGTTGATCATCCTTCCTTTCTAGTTGTGGTTTGTGTTGCCTGGAAGAGCTATGTCCTTGGCACCCTTATTTATAAGTTTGCTAAGAAGCTTGCTATTACTTGTGCTCGACTAGTGAGATGGGCCAGGGATACTTTTGGGGATGCTAGCAGGGAGATGGCCAGATTGAAGGATTAGATTGTGCAAGTGGCTGAGGCTCTTAAGCATGTTGACGAGAGCATGGATGATGGGGAGCAACAAGCTGTGCTGCTTCTGGAGGATGATCAACTCAGGGCTACCTTGCGAGGTGCGCTTAATCATGAGTAAAAGGTTGTTCAGCAACAAAGCTTGCTCCGTTGCTTGAAGGCTGGAGATTCCAATACCGCCTTCTTCCATAGGTCTCTGCTAATTCGTCAAGCTAAGAATGAGATCCGTCACCTTGTGGATGCTAGTGGTTGTTGTATTCCTAAGGACTAGCTGTTGACCTAAGCTCGGAACTTTTATAATGTGGTGCTTTGCTCAAGGTGGACATGTGAGGGAATGCCCCCAAGTCTCATTGAATGTGTGGTGACTGTGGAGGACAATCAGATGCTTGTGGCGCCAGCTACATTGGAAGAACTTAGGAGTGTAATCTGGAGCATGGAGAAGGACAAGGCATTGGGTCCTGATGGTTATACTGTTTGTTTCTTTCGTGCCACTTGGGAGATTATCAAATTGGATATGCTGGCAGCTATTAATGCATTCATCTACTCGGGCAAGTTGCTAAAGTCTATAAATCATACCACCCTCAAGTTGATACCAAAGAATGCGGTGCCTACTACCTTCTCTGATTTCTGGCCCATATCCCTCTGCAATGTGTTGTATAGGATACTTTTTAATGTATTGGCTGGTCAGTTGAAGCCTATGCTCACATGTCTGGTGAGTGATTCCCAGATAGCTTTTGTCCCAGGGCATGTCATCACGGATACTATCCTTGCCATTCACAACCTTGTCACTTGGTTTCATATTCCTCATGGGCATCCCAAGTTGCTTAGTAAGATTGACCTTGCCAAGCCTATGATTCTATCAATTGGTCTTTTCTCATGGGGGTGTTGGAGCATATGGGATTTGATGTTCGGTGGCACTAGCTAATAGCAGCTATGCTAAAGGCATCCTTCTCAATTAATGTGAATGGTTGGATGTCAAAGCCGTTTGAAGCTACTAATGGACTCCATCCATCAAGGAGACTCTATTGCGTCATTTCTGTTCGTGTTTGCTATGGAGGCGTTCTCTAAGCTAATGGATTGTGCGGTGCATGGGGGGCTGGTTATGCCTTAGAGACGCAGTGTCCAATGGATCTCTCACCTATTTTTTGCCAATGATATGATAGTCTTTGTGGTGGTGTCATTGGGTAATGCTCGTGCTGTCAAAGGTGTTCTGGACCACTTCTCATGGGTATCTGGGTTGCAAGTTAATACCAGGAAGAGTGTGGCGGTGCTTGGTGGATCTTGTGTGAATGTAGTGCCTATCATTCACGCTCTGGGGATTGCTGAAGGTAGGCTTCTACTAGCGTACCTTGAATTGCCACTAATATCAAAGAGGCTGATGAAGGATTAGTGTGCGCCACTCTTGACCAAATTGCGGGCCAAGCTAGCAGGATGGAAGACATGATTCCTTGCCATGGCTGGGCGCTATACGCTTATTCAATCCATTCCATGCTCCCCTGTCCATTACTAGATGGATGTTTTTCGTTTGCCGGTAGTGGTGATTAAGGACATTGAGTCTTTGCTAGGATGGTTTCTTTGGAAGGATGGTCGTGCCCTTTCTGTTTCCTGGGAATCCTGTTGTTTGCCTATGGATGAAGGTGGCTTGTGCTTATAAAGCAGATCTCAAATAGCAATACTGTGGGATTACTGAAGTCCTTCTGCCAGTTTCTCACGGGAAGGGATGCCATATGGGTTCGATCGAAGACTACCAAGTACCTAAAGCATCAATCTATTTAGCAGGTGTCTATGGCACGGTGGTCGTCTTGGGTGTGGCGGGGATTCTTGGTGCTGCACCCTACCATGCTTATGGTGTCCTCCCAAGCTCCACTCGTTTGGTTGCCTGATCCTGAGAGGGATTTCTCCTCCAGATCTGCGTGGAATGCGATTCACACCAAGAAAGAGCCTGTTGACTAGGTGTTGGTGGTAAGGTTTGAGGGGTGTATAGTATGCCCCGATTTGCTTTTATCTCGTGGCTGGTCATGCGAGCACGGATTAAGACGCAAGACAGGTTGTGGAGGATGTGATTCTATATTGTTTCTCTGTGCATTTTGTGCTGCTCCGCTTATGAGGATTGTGCACATTTGTTTTGGGTCTGTCCATATGTGCATACATTGGTATCTTTCGATGTTGCCTTTTTACAAGTGGATCTTATAGGTACACTTCTGGAGGCGCCCTTGTGAAGTTCATCTATTGCTAGTAAGACTCTTAGGCAAATGACCCTATTTATTATTGTTGCTATCGTATACTATACTTGGCGAGAGCGTAATGCCCGTCTTTTTGAAGACCTCCATGTGCCGCGAGCTTCGGAGTAGATGGTAGTTTGAGTGATATGCTTGTAGCCTTTATTGGGACTGCATTCTTGTATAGACTTGTACAACGTTTTGATATATATATATATATATATATCTAGAGAGAGAGAGAGATTAATGATCAAGTAAGGTCTACTCTACTTAGGAAAAGTAGGGTCTTTAATCTCAATCATTCATTTTTATCTCAATAACTACCATTTTAATAACAATAATTTAAAATTTAAAAGAATTTCATTAAATAAGGAGATAGTTACTGTAACCACCTTTTCCATTAAATCCATCGTAAAATTCAAATCCAACGATTGAGAGATTTAAAGTCCTACTTATCTTAAGTAGAGACTGACCCTATCAGAAAATTGACCTATACATGCGCACACACACACACTCTCTCTTGAAGGCTCTCCCTCCTTTTGCTTTGCTAAAAAAAAGAAGAAGGATGGATACCAAATGAATGCGAGATGCTAGGCTAACACAAGTAAATGTGTAAAAGGATGGACGCCAAATGAATGTGAGATTCTAGGCTAACACAAGTAAACATTGCAGAAGGAGAAATGAGGTTGTAGAAAACCAAGACCAAACAAGTCAATAACGTGTGTGGCGTTCCACTACAATTGTTGGATATGGGCCAGGAGACCGTGTTGGAGACCTATGCCCACCCGATGCACCCAAAAGGTCTCTTTTAGCTCTGGTAGTTGTTGGTCAATGCATGCACACCCAATAAGAACCAGGTTCAAATGCATCAAGAAATGCTCGAGGTTGAAGAAAACCAATGCAGGAAACACAATGCGATTGAAAGCATAACCGAATTGAAAATGCATCAACCCAAATCGAGAGAGTCGACCCACCTTCCTCTCTCATGGTATGCTTGGGTCTTCCCTCCACATTTTTTGGGTGATCAGACTACGTAAGTCCCAAGGCATCAACCACTCATAACGTGCTCTAAGGGAAATGGGAAAGGAAAAGAGGATGAAAAGCAAAAGGTCTGAAGCTCATCACTATTGAAATCAAAACCAGAAATCGTTGATCCCATAAACCACTCTGAGCTTGAGTCAGTATAATTCAACCAAAATTTGTCAAACTACAATCATATAAAGGAGAAGGAAGTCATTGCAATAAGGGATGGCCTACGCTACTGAGTGGGTGTGCTTACCTATTCACGGCACACCGAGTTTGCTCCTCCATTGTGGGGCAACTGCTCGCAATTGATTATCTCCGATGATGGCATCCACTCCATAGGGAGCATCGAGGTCAATGTGTGGTTGGGCTATGGGAGCTCGTCTAGCTCTCACTCATTGGGACACTTGTGTTGGGTGTTAAGGACGTGATGTTTGGTGCTAGGTGTGGTGTTGGGAATGCTCAAGTGATAGAGAAGGTGTTGCAAGAGGGTGCCAATGCTAGAAAGGGAGTTATGAGAGAGAGAGAGAGAGAGAGAGAGCTAGTCCAAGGACGTTGGTACTATATAGAGGTAGAGAATGTATGATGTAGATATTTCGTTTAGGTACTCCTTTATTTTTATTAAATTCCATTACACCATAACATGTTTCATTCATCTTTAGAAGTTTTTTGCTTAGTCTAAATACTCTCCATAGACCTATTTGCTAATCTAGGTCCACGTTGAAAATCTAGTGTTCAACATTGAACGCTGAGTTTTGCAGCATTCAACATTGAACTCATCAAATCCTATGTTTTACACCTTTAGGTCATTTCCCTTCCATTTCACTCAAAAATTTCATTTTTGGACTCGAAATAAATCTTTGATATTTTCCAATGAGTCTTCATGCTTTATTTAGAGGTCTTTATCGATCTATTTAATGACTCATTTGACCTAACACCCTAAATTTGGTAAGTTATTAACCTGAAGGTGTTGAACGCTGGGTTGGCCACGTTCTACATAGAATGCTAGATTTCCTATGTTCTACACCTAATAACTCAGCTTTGCCGCATCAACCACTTTTTCCTTTGGAAAATTTTGAATTCAAAATGTTTCCTTTTTTGGGAGATTCCTCTGATCATACGTAGCTTTAGCATGGCTTTGACTAAGCTTTATTGTCCATTTAATGGGGAAATATTCCCTCATTAATATAGTTGTGACACTTAGATGTGTAGAACGTGGCATTTCCTATGTTCTACATAGAACACTGTGATTTTAGCATTCAATATTCCTGAAATAGAAACTTTTCAATACAACTATCCAATCTTGCCAATTTTGAATCTTTTTACCTTTTCTGATTCTCCCATGGCTTTATAAATAGGTAGGCACCCCAACCTTTGAGGGGGACAAAAATTTGGATTAAGGAGAAAAATCACACGAGAGAGGGGACAAAAATTAAGGAGAAAAATCACACGAGAGAGGGGACAAAAATTAAGGAGAAAATTCACACTGGGAGGGAATTCTAAAAGAGAGAGTAGAGAGGTTCTGAGTTTTAGGGAGCTTAAGTCTTTTACCGAGTCTTTTACCGGCTTCAATCACGTTACATCGGCATTTTACATTTCATGCATATGAAAAGGGGGTTTTCTTTTAGTGTCTTTGCACTTCGCATTTCACTTTTATGCATATTGTAGTTAAGTGTATACATTTAGTTACAATCGGAGAGATAAAACCCCTCAAGTAAGTATTTTCCCTTTTATTTCATATTAATTTCTAATTTGATTTGAGTCATTTTACTACACTATATTAATTCACGTATTTTTGACTTTGTTTTGCAAGGAAAATAAGAGGAAGAAGAAGCTTACTAGTACAGGCACCCTTAGGCAATGCTAACATTGTCTTATGGTAGTTGAACCTATAACATCCACATCTCCCCAAGCATCTTAAGGGTCAGCAAAAGCGAACCGAGAGAGATGATCACACTGATTTCATCATTTGTGGAGTGGAGGAGTCGGATACAACTAAAGGGACACAAGTGAGGCCATAAAATGCAAATACCTTTGCGAAAATCTCATATCCACAAAATAGCGATCACGGTGGGACCACTAAAAGTGCCCCAGTACTAATTGAGCAACCTCCTCTCCTTCCTTCTTCTTTCCTTGTAATTTTTTTTTTCATATTTGCAGATTTTACGAGTTAGTGGCAAAATTCCTCGTAGTGTTTTGAGGCACTACAAGTCTTGAATTGTTTGTGGTTTTACGCTTAAATGCACACAATCACCCTTCCTTTGGTTTTGATTCTCAAGAGTAGGGGTGATTGTGTAAAAAAGGTCAATTTTTCTATAAAAAAAATCCCTATCAGTGCATTAAATGCTTGTTACTAGGTGTTCAACATTGAACGCACCAATCTCAACATTCAACACCTCTGGATAGAAATTCCCTTGTTTTCAAAATTCTTTTTGTTTTTCTTTACATAATTGGCCCAAAGATTGAGGTGTGAGGTGATTAGCTTTACCGTAGGAACTGGAACCTTGATCTTTGGGTGCTTTGCAAAAAGCCAAACAAAAATCAAATAATTTTCTCTATGACTTGTTTGGCCCTCATGGGAACTAATTTGATTGAGTCTTCTCTTGAGTTACACAAATAACCACTTAAGTCTTGAGCATCCCTATTGCAAAAGGCTTAAGAAATGTGCTTCTATTATCATTTGCTTTCACAAGAGTCACACCTTTTCTCTCTTGATTCTTGTCGAAGTTAGAACTTCAAGTTAAGAATTGCATTCTCCCTCTCCCTTCTATGGTTTATTGTGGTTGTGTGTTTGAATACGCGAGAGACCTAATCAATTCTAGGTACACTGGGCTCTACCTTTACGAGGTAAGGATCTAAGTATACTCAAACTCTCCAAAAATCCTTAGGAGTTGAGGTAGGGGAAGTACCCAAGAAGCGAAATTTTGTCTCATTTTGTGAGGATCTCTAGACAAACCCAAAGAAAGCCATATCCAAGCCTTGGCACCTTGAGAGCCATGCAGATTTTAAAACATTGATAATCGTTGTTTGAAATGCTTGATACAAGGGTGTTGAATGCGTGAAATCCAACATTCAATGTTGAATGCTCTACTTCACACGTTCAACACATTGCTTGTTTTTTTTGTTGATTTTGGTTGTTTTGTGGTGAGTGATTGAAAGACACAAGGTTTGTAAATAAGGACAAGTGTTTTAGTTATTATATTTTCATTTCCTTTTCTAGAAGCTTGTATTAGGCCACAAAATCTTTTGTAAGTTCTTCTTTCTTTTTATCAAGTGTAATCTTTGTAATTCTCTTGTTAAAAATCAGGAAGAAAAAAAATTAAGAAGAAACAAAAGAAAAGAAAAGGAAAAAGAGAAAAAAAGAGAAGAAGGAAAAAAATAAAAAAAAATCTCTATCATTATTGAGTCCTAGTGGTCTGTAAATTGTTTGTAAGAACATTGGGGATTGCTTTCATCAGAGGATGAATAGTTGGTAGTACTAAAATAGTCTGCATTTTAAGGTGTTAAACATAGAGAAGCTTGCGTCTAACATTGAACGCGACATCTTTAGCGTTCTACACTCCTAGATTGCCATTCAGTTCGTTTGTAATTAATTGATCCTACAATTAGACAAGTTTGGATGCTCCAGTCAGTCAAAGGACAAGAATGGTATGCCATGTGTCTGCAATGACTAATTAAGAAATATTGGACAGTGTTTGCATCAACCTCTTCGACATCGAAGAGGGAAAAGTTAACAAAGGCGTTAAACACTTGCATTGCAGCGTCTTACATTAGACTTTAGTTAGCCTGCATTTCGCACTTGTTGCATCAAACTTAAGACAGATCGTGTGAAAAACTAACTCAAATGCCTAAATCTGAGAGCAGTTACTCAGATAAAGATGGCAACCCATCCTGAAATTATTCCATCCAACCGTTGGAGAAGAAATGAATCCCAACTTGATCCAATTTCAATTCATGTGTTGCTTTTTTTACAGTGACACCAACCACTCTAGTCTATCAGGGATGTTAAATCAATAAAATGACGATCTCTATCAAGGTCAATACCTTCCTAGTGAAGGATTACAAAGGCCCATCGTAAATCACATCCTTGAAAGTCTATACTAGGGACAGCTTGGAAATGCACCATCGAATATCGAACACTAAGGATAGAGAAACAATCCAAATGGAGGACTTCAAACAAAGGCCAACCCTTTGTTCTTTGAGCAATCACAATAGTTGTCACATGACAAGTAGAGAGAAAGAGTCAATCTACTTTGCTCTGGTCAACTAGATTGGAAAGTTGATCATCAGGTTCCTATTTAACCATATGCAAACCAAGCATCAACTTCTCAAGCTCACAGCAGATTCAATTACCAAGCAAAAATGAGAAAGATTTTGAAATCTTTAGGGGTTTAGACACAAGCACCTCCAACCTTTGACATCAACGAATTCCCCTTATTCCAACTTACCCTCGGTTTCAAGTATCCTAAGATGCCCAAGTTTGACAGAACCACCAATCCACATTGTGACCGTGCTCGACTCGGAGGAAGGGGTGGGGAGGAGACCACAGCCATGCCAAGATGGCGAAGGCGCAAGGATAGGATAAAATAAAAATAAAAAAGGAAAGGAGTGGGGAGTTGCCACCTAGTCTTTTAAAGGAAAGACGAGGAAAACCACAAAAAGATAAATGCCTAAGGTGCTGATGTGAAGGCTGGATATCTGCTAATCAAAGGATGGGTATGGATTCCTGTTACGCACGAGGAAGGTGTTAGGCACCCTCGTACGCCAGAGAAACTCGGTCTTTCTAGTCCTATTGCTTGCTGAGGGTTAAATGAATGTTTGCTAAACCTGGATCATGTAGGATACTAAGGCTTCTCTAGAGGGGGGGTGAATAGAGATTTTCCGGTTTTAATTAAGTCTTTGGAATTTATGATGCAATTCAAGAATTTTAGCACAAAAGCATTCAATCGCAAAGACACAAGATTTATAGTGGTTCAGCCA
>JAMKQA010034644.1:0-11793 GCA_024699735.1 Posidonia australis | reverse complement strand
TTTTATCATAATTTTTCATGCATTTTCCATGCTTCCACACATTTGCCATACTTTAGCATGTGCTGCAACAAAGAACAGAGACAGAGAGAAGGGGGTGGGACGCGTACCTGGCCAGCTCCCCACGCGCGCAACCCCCCTCAGCCGCGCGAAGCCGCAGCACCCGCACTGCCTCCGCACGTAGCCTCCTCAGCCGCGCGAACCCGCAGCACCCGCACTGCCTCCGCACGCAGCCTCCTCAGCCGCGCGAACCCGCAGCACCCGCACTGCCTCCACACGCAGCCTCCTCAGCCGCGCGAACCCGCAGCACCCGCACTGCCTCCCCACGCAGCCTCCTCAGCCGGCGAACCCGCAGCACCCGCACTGCCTCCGCACGTAGCCTCCTTAGCCGTGCGAACCCGCAGCACCCGCACTGCCTCCGCACGTAGCCTCCTCAGCCGCGCGAACCCGCAGCACCCGTACTCAGCCTCCCGCACTCCGACTTCCCCTCCTGCCTCTCCCCCAACCGAGCACATCCCTAAAAAGCCACCACAAGGCTGCCTCCCCTGGAATCCCGCCGGCGCCATCCCCAGCTACGCGTAGCTGAACGAAGGGGACGGATCGATAGCCCCTCCCCTGCTAGCTCACGGGGTGGAAGATAAAGGGCTCACGGGCGTGGAAGAGAGGGAGCTCACGGGCCAAAAATGCCCTGCACCGCAGGAAAAGAATGGCTTTTGACTGAGTCGAAGCCCAAGCCCAAGTGGGTCCCACAACAGGACCGACCCACTGACCACAGAAAACACACTACAGGGGAGAAACCAAGGCACAGATGTTACAGTGGCTAAGGGTTACAATTAACGAGAAGGTATTGATTTCATTGAGACCTTTAGTCCTGTTATCAAAGCCACTACTATACGTTTGCTTCTGTCTTTAGCTACTACTAATGGCTTGCATATGGACAAGTTGATGTTTAGAATGCATTTTTACATGGAGATCTCCTTGAGGATGTTTTCATGGTACAACCACCAGGTTTGCTCAATCCTTAGTATCGAAATCATGTGTGTAAGTTTCAAAAGTGTTTGTGTGGGCTAAAACAGTCCCCATGAGCTTAGTATATGAAGCTCAATGCTTTTCTATAATACTATGGATTCATCACCTCTAAGACTGATACTTCTTTGTTCATCTATAGAAGGCAAGGTGTTTGTATCTATTTTTTGGTCTACGTGGATGATATTTTAGTTATTGGCAATAATTCAACATTAATTGCTACTCTGCTCCATGATTTGGCTATTGCTTTTCTTATTAAGGATATGGGTTTTCCTCATTACTTTTTAGGATTTGTGCTTCTAAAAATTGGTTCTGGTTTACATCTTTCTCAACGAAAGTATGTTTTAGATTTGTTGTTCAAAGCAAAAATGGATGGAATTGAGCCCGTAGCAACGCCTATGGCAACTTCTCATGGTCTCCTCAGAAAGCATTTTGATCGTTTCAAGGATTCTACTTTATTTAGACAACTTGTTGGGAGTCTTCAGTATTGTCCATTACACGACTTGATATAAGCTTTGGTACTGGAAAGTTAAGTCAATTGATGCATGATCCGTCCAATGAACATTAGTTAGCCTGAAGAGAGTATTACGTTATCTTAAGGGCACAATTCAATTTGGTGTCTGTTTCTCCAAGAATTCAAATTCACAACTCAGGGTATTTACAAATGCTGATTGGGCTACATGTCTAGATGATCGAAGGTCTACTACAGGGTATGTGATTTATTTTGGTGCCAATCCCATTACATGGTCTTCCTAGAAGCAAAAGCACAGTGGCTTGTTCATCCACTAAAGCTAAATTCAGGGCGATTGCAAATGGAGTTGCTGAGATTTCATGGATTCAATTGTTATGCTCTGAGTTGGGTGTATTTCTGTCGTCTACTCTGAAGCTTTTCTGTGACAATATTGGTGTTGTCTACCTGAGTGCAAATCTTGTGTTTCACTCCTAGATGAAGTACGCTGAAATAGTTTTCCATTATGTGTGGGAGAAGGTTGTGAAGAGAGATTTGCAGGTTTCTTTTCTTTCTACAAAGGAGTAGGTGGATGATGGGCTTACAAAACCACTGTCGAAACTTTTCTTCCATAAGTTTAAAGACAAACTTCATGTGTTTCAATCCCCATGAGTTTGAGGGGGTATGTTAAGTATAGGTTGTTAAGTTTGTTGTTTCTGTTGTAACAACCGACCACGTGGTCATTGTTTATTGGCTGAGAACTTTGTATTGTCTTTTTATCAGTATATAATGAGATGTAATGTAGTGGCCAGACTGATATGATTCTCCTGTGATGCTTCAATCTTCTTCCACCCAACTCTTCCAACAACTATAACACTCTAGTAGGCTTCTCCAAAGAGTGCATTACATGATGTCACATTCTAATTAACCTAGGACATTCAAACCACGATCTACATGATCTTCAAATTTGATTGCATATATGGCAGTTGTTGTTGTTCGTCGATCGTGGCCTTTGGACTCATCCACTTCAATAGAAATGTAACATCTTCATAGAAAGTATCTTTAGTAATATGATCAATAATGTCATCCACATCTTTCACATGCTAAAAAAAAACATTAAAACCTATTGATTCTTTTTAATTTGTTGATTTTATGAATACAATTTGACACTGGAAGAGAAGGTGCATGGAGAGCAAATGTAGTCATCCACAATTATTCTTGTGCATCATTATTATTTAGAGTAAATTACACTTCAATACCTTGAACTTGACTTCCATCACAAGAACGGTAATAAAAGGATCCCTCGCCTAATTAGGATAGTATTACGATATTTTAGGGGTATTATATCTCAAGATATTTTCTTGTGATATTTTAGAAGTATTATATTTCAAGATATTCTGTTATCATTTCGGGCATGGCAATATGGTGTCTCATGAGTTCTCTTGTGAATGCCTAATTTCCACAAGAATCACACGCATTTAGTAGATTTCTCCAAGAGTGCATTTCTTGATTAACTTGGTAGACTTTTAGTGACTTGTTTTCCCTTCAAACCCTCGTCCTATATGATCTTGAAAATTGATTGGATGGCACTTGTCTAATTGGCTTCTTCGAAGAGTGCATTACATGAATCGACATTCTAATTAACCTAAGAGGTCTTAAATAACTTGTTTTCCCTTTAATTCAAACCACGATCTACATGATCTTCAAATTTGATTGCATATATGGTAGTTATCATTGTTTATCTATCATGGCCTTTGGACTTATCCTCTTCCATAGAAACGTAACATTTTCATAGAAAGTATCTTTAGTAAGATGAGCAATGATGTTGGCCACATCTTTCACATGCAAAGAAAAAACATTAAGACCTTTTGATTCCTTTTAATCAATCTGTCGATTTTGTGAATACGATTTGACACTAGTAACAAGCATGCATGGAGAGCAAATGTAGTCATTCACCATTATACATGTGCATCAATATTATTTAAAGTAAATTACACTTCAATACCTGGAACTTGACTTCGTTCCTAAGAATGGCCCCTAAACTTTTGAACGTAACAAACGGACCCCTCACCTAATGAGGATAGTATTGTGATATATTAAGGGTATTATAACTTAAGATATTATCTTGAAATATTTTAGAGATATTAGGATATTATTTTATGTATTATCTTAAGATATTATAGAGATATTTTATCTTAAGATATTGTAAAGATATTTTTTTTTTTCGTTTGTTATGTATTTCTCCTATTTAAGGAGAGGAATTATGTGATTACTGATAATTTTTAATGATATTATTTCCTAATTCCTAAAATTGAGTATTGTCTATGATTGAGATTGGAGTTCTAATTATGTGAAAATTGGATTGTAGTTCATCTTGATTATCTTAGATTAGATTATAGTTTGATTCCATTATATTATTTGTGATTAGGATTAGAATTCCAATTACATAAAGATTGAATTGTAGTTCATTTTTGTTATCTTGGATCGAATTGTAGTTCAATTCCATTATCTTCGTTTGTTATTCCACATTAATTTGGTATTAGAGTAAACAATGATGTACTTTTTGAAAATCAAAATCTACCACTATTTTCTTGCTCGTATTGTCAACACCACCACCGTTGCAACACCATCATTGCAGTATCATCACATCATTGCAGCCATCGTCGCCACATTTTCCTCTGTTACACTTCACAACCACAACCATCATGTTTCCCCTTACGTCGTCGATACATTTTCAACACCGCCTTCATAGCTTTTGCCTGTGCCGTCACTACCACCCACCCACCCTTTGTGTTCCATTTAAGAGAAGGGCTACAAAGGTGATGAAGAAGGATATTAAGATTTTATCAATATTTTGTAGAAAAGTCTAGGATTCTCATAAATATGCAACACTTGACGAAAGGACCTTAAAGTTTCAGAGATTACACAAAACTCCAAAACAATATAAGAGTTCTTGTTAGCATTAAGGGACGGTATCACATTCTTTACTTAATCTTAATTTACATCGATTTCAGTGCAACTAGATATTTATGCAATTTTTTATTATTTTCACCACTCATATAATTATTTGTGCATATTTTTGTACATCTTCATATTTTCCTTGTTTATGTACACCCTACTTAGAGTATACATATAGTAGTACTTAATTGCTTGTGCTTTCTTTCTTTCATATAGTTACATTCTGTTTAGTTTAATTATTTGGTGCATAATTCGTTGATGTCTCAATATCTTTAAAATCACACATTCATTCCACATGTCATACACAACATCTTTAGGATCATGCATTTAGTTTAATCTTCTTCTATCTTTCTAAGATCACACTATCTCCTTTATCATCATTTCTTTGAGCATCAACTTGATAAGATCAACGATAAAATCCTAGCAACAAGTAAGGAAACTTCTTTGCTCTCCCAACATATAAAATTTTTGCAACGTCAAATTATATTGTGGGATGTATTCTAAAAAATAATAATGATGCATAGAATTCAGATTACACGATACCATTTCATACATTCTTGAAGTGTGAAACTAAAGTTTACAAAATAATCATCAATGAGGCTAGTTCTTTAAATGTTGTATCTAAAACTACTATTGCTAGAATGAATTTGACGTCTAAGCCTCACTCTCATCCATTCCACATTCCTTGGATTGATGACACTACTATTTTGATTTCTAAGTAATGTTATATTTATACCCAAATGGGTGAGTACCTTGTACATGTTTGGTGTAATGTTCTTCCAATGAATATTGGTCATATTCTTTTAGGTTTCCCATGACTTCAAGAAATGTAAGCTTGCCATAACATGCAAAATAACACTTATATTTTTAAATCTCAAGGCAAATCCTTCAAGTTGCTTCTCGCAAAACCAAAGTCAAATATCTCTAAGCCTTTCACAATCAAGAAATCAGATCCTTTATCTCCAATTATAAACAAATCTCTTCAAGAACTTGATGCTAAGAAGTTAGATCTAGTGTCTCAAATTTTCGAAAAAAAAACTTCCTCAAGAATGTGATGCTAAGGAATTAGACTAATTACCTCAAATTTTCAATGCAGAATCTTCACAAAAACATAATGTAATTGTCTCTGTAGAGGTTCCATTGGTTTTCACAAAATCTGACTATGACTTTCCTCTTATTTCACTTTCCAAGCATGATAATCTTTTGTCTTTTACTGCATCTCCTGAGCTACTATTATCCATAAATTTAAATCTTGAGAATGACACTGGAGTAAACAACAAGAGAATTAGAAAATTTCAATTGTCACATACTTCAAATCGTTCAATTAGCGATCCCGTAGATATTATTCCTAACATTGTATCACATAGTTTCTTTGATCTAAATTTATGTCCACCTAAAAATGATCTTACAAAGTTCATCTTGTTATATGTCTAACATCCTAAGGATCTACATATTGATATTCGAATGAAATTTGCATTAAGAAACATATACTATATGGATGCAAACTCACATCACAAGAATAATGGATTCCTTGCTTATCTTGTAATATTATGTTTATTTTCTAAGTGGCATCCACGTCATGTATTTCAAAGCTTTTATGCTAGACTTATTAAGTCTTTCCATGTTCTCGCTAGCATATCATTGGACCTATTTACATTATCTTTATCGCCTGAGTTGGTTTCTAATGTGAAAAATTGTTACTTAACCTAAGTACCTTTGAGTTTCTCTTCGTCAACAGATATCTATGTAGATTTTTTTTTTCTAACATTAGCTTTCATGTCTATTGTGTTACTAGTTTTGAAAATCTATTGGAGCAATATCATAAGCATAACTCGTTGGAGTTAAGTTCTTTTCAATGGAAGAGAATAATAAGATTAGTATTGTGATATTTTAGGAGTATTATATCTTAAGATATTATCTTAATATATTTTAGGGATATTAGGATATTATTTTATGTATTATTTTGAGATATTTTAAGGATATTATATCTTAAGATATTATCTTTAGGTATTTTAGGGATATTTTATCTTAGGATATTATCTTAAGAAATTTTAAAGATATTTTATTTTTTCATTTATTATATGTTTCTCCTATTTAAAGAAAGGAACTACATATTTATTAACAATTATTAATGATATTATTTCGTAGTTGCTAAAATTGAGTATTTTTTGTTATTGGAATTGGAGTTTTAATTACGTGAAGATTAAATTGTAGTTCATCTTCGTTATCTTGGATTGCATTGTAGTTCGATTCCATTATCTTCGCTGCTTGTTTCATGAGACAACAAGCATAACGAACATAAACTATAATCTAATTTTCACATAATTGAAACTTCAATCTCAATCACAAATAATATTTAATTTCAACAACTAGGAAATAATATCATTAATAATTGTCAATAAATATGTGGACAACAACCATAGCGAAGATGAACTACAATTCAATCTTCACGTAAATAAAACTCCAATCTCAATCACAAATAATATTCAATTTCAACAATTAAAAAATAATATCATTAATAACTATCAATAAACATGTAACTCTTCTATTAAATAGGAGAAATATATAACAAATGAAAAAATAAAATATTCTTAAAATATCTCAAGATAATATTCTCATTAAGATAGTATGTACATTTTCCTTCCAACTTCTTGTTGTTGCTGTCAATATTGTCGTTGTTGTGATTTTTTTTTCTTTCATGCCATTAAACAGGGATTGAGAAAAAGATGCGAAAAAATGTGCACCGCTGCGGTCGACCCCTCCTTCGGAAGGGGTCCGGTCACTCCTCTGATTCTGTTCTCCTCCAGCAAGCCACCCGTTTTGATTGGGTTGCCTTCAAAGAGAGCCTTCTCGAAGAGGACCTCTCCGACGCTTTGTCTCCCCCGGTTAAACCTCGCCGACCTCGTCGATCTCGAAAACACTTCAGATCGTCTTCAAAAGGGCAGGTACGCGTGCGAGGGAAGGATCATACTTCCCTCTGTGGGGCTGAACCAGAGATCTCCTCTGGTTCCCTTTCTATTTCTTCCCCCCTTGTCCCTTCGACGAGCCGTCGAATGGGTTATGTCTTGCCTGGAGCAAGACAGGCAGATGTATCTACTTCCATGTTTCTGCTGGTATCTCTCCTAAGTTACTGTCTCTGTCTGGAAATCTTCCCAATAATTGCATAAATAATATGTTTCTCACTCGGAATATATACTTTTGCTTGTTAAAATACCTTAGGATCTGTGATATGGATGAGAAATTTTAGTCGAAATATACATCCTTTGCTTCTCTGATTTTGGGTATCATTTTTAATGGTGAAAGGGGGAAGGAAGAGGTATGGCCTGTGGACGTCATATCGCTTGTTTGCAAGCATAAAAGCATTACAGATAATTTTATTCCTTCTTCATTTGATGAATATATATGCTTGTCCCCTTCTTCTCCAGCGAAGTCAGTTGGGGAGTGTCGACGATCAACTCCTTGTAACTGACGAGGATGGAATTTCCAAGACACTGACAAGTTGTCCAATCGTACAAAAAAATCTTCTCTCTCTATTTGGAATTATACGAAATACAAACCACCAATATTTTCTGATATTAGGTCCGCTAATTTTAATTATTCCACTTCTGATTGCACAAATACTTTAGTGCAAACCCCTCTGAGTATTGCTAATGGGTCTGATGTTAGTATTTCTAATGGGTCTGCGGTAAAGTCGGTATGTTATATGCAGGCTTTAAATTCGCACTGTACAACTTCTTGTCAAAGTACAAGAAACGTCACTTTCCCATGTAAATATAATGGCACTACCATAAATGAAACCCACGCTTTTTCTTCCCGCGCGGAAGAAATTTCGGACGAGTGGTCTTTTTCTGACAGCATCATTTACTCCAGCCGCCCTCCTATCCCATCTTCTCCCCCTTCCTTCACTGGCAAACGATTTGCCTCCTCTGGCTCGAGATTTGAAATCCTTGCATCTCCTGCTAAAGTTCTTCCCCTTCCTTGCATTGTTGGCTATTCGACCCTCTCCCATTCTTCTCCTGAGGAACAGAGCATCGATTGGAAGGTGGTTTCCAGAAAAAAACACGATCCTCCTTGGGTAAGCTTTTGTAAATCAAACGATAGATGTTTTCAATGTGGATTAAAAGGACATATTAAAGCAGCCTGTAAGTATTCTGGTACTTGCTTTAGGTGTAGATCTCCCACTCATTCGGTTGCTATATGCAAATACTTTCAGGAAGTGTCTTCTATACCTGGCGATATGTCCCCTTTCGGCCTCTCTCCGCTGAACCCGTCTCTCTTGCCTTTATCTGAATCGGTGTGCAACCACTATCAGCTGTTATCCCACAGTGCGATAGTTACGGCACATGCTTCCACTCTTTCAAAGGAGACATTAGAAAATCATGTCCGAACCTATTGGACAAATGGTTCTGAAGTGGAAATACAGGCCTCCTCCCTCGGTAAATTCCTCCTGATCTTTCCTTCTATAAAAGCTAGAACTGACTCACTTAAGATGCATGGACATCTGTTGCAACGAATTTCTGCATCATTCATTCCATGGACCCCAAACTCTAATGCGATCAGTACCCTGAAAGAGGATGGGGTTTGGATTAGGTTAGAAGGTATCCCGCATCATCTTTGGAATGTCGATATATTCCGTCATATGGTAGCTGACTTTGCTGACCTATTGGAGGTAGATCTTACCATAGATCATGTGAAACATCTAGGTTTCGCGAGAATAAGAATAAAATCTCATCCTAGAAAGGACATTCTAGACTGCAGATATTTTACCTTTGGTAAATTTGTTTACCCAGTAAAATTTAGACTCAACTGAGACCTTTGTTCTACTTCGGGAAACACTCCTGCACCGCCCCAAAAATGGCCTCCCAAAGCCCCTTCGGGACATGTTAATCCAACTAGCCTGAAGCCTATACGAAAGCAGTTTAAATGCAACAAAGGGTGGAGTGGAGCTAAGGGCAATAGAATATCTAATGAAGGGAAACATGTCTGGACTAGACCTGTTAGTCCTAAGCCAGTCTCCAACTCTCCTGGTTTACTCCCTACTCTCATTCCTACCTCTTCACAGAAAGGCAGCATCCCTACATCTTCGATTAGCACCTCTCCAAATCATACCCCTAAGGAGGAAGATACAGCTAGATTCATTGAAATGGAAATCAGAACGAGAAATTTATCGTTATCCAAGTTCAAGAAGGTGTTGGCTATATATGACTGTCTAGAAAGTGATGATCTAGGTAGCTCAAACGAGGTTGCACCAAATCCTCAACCACCCACTCCCATCCATGCGCCAAGTAATTATGCTTCTAATACATACCCAGCCTCTCCTCAGGTTGATTATAGTGCTGCTACTTGCATATCTTCTTCAGAATCGGTTTCTTTTTTCTACTCTGAATCACTTTCCTCTGATTTAGAAGATAATTCTAATCATTTATTGAATCAAGTTTTAACTTGGAATTCTTATGATCAGTTTAATAGTTTTTGCAATAAGATAGGAATTACTTTAAATTCCCCAGACGAAATTAAATCTTTTTACAACTCTGTCAGAAAAGATCAAGGTTTAACTTCTTTAAACCTAAATGATAATTCCTGCATAATGGAGAACTTGGATTTTCTTTATATTTCCTCAGATGAATTATGTTGATTGCAGCCTGGAATATTAGAGGTATGGGCAGCAGTGGGGGAAAAAGCGCCCTAAAAAATTTTGTTAGAACTAATAGATGCAATATAATTATTATTAGCGAAACAAAACTAGAATCCTTCTCCCCTAATATTTTAAAAAACATTGGAGGTGGTTTCATAAACCAATGGTCTTTTCTTCCTTCATTGGGTGCCTTCGGGGGAATTCTTATTGGCTGGGATGATAGTATGGTTAAACTATCTAACACCATTAAAGCAACTTATAGTATCTCACTATCCATCTTAAATCTCTTGGATAACTTTGAGTGGTGGCTCACAGGAGTCTACCATCCTTGTGACCCTAGTTTCAAAAGAAATTTTATTGAGGAATTGAACTACATAAGTGACAAAGTTAATCAAAACTGGATTTTAGGTGGTGATTTTAACATTATAAGATCTCCGGATGAACATTCTTCCAGGTGTGGCACTACATCTCATATGAGGGATTTCAATGACTTTATAAACAATAAATTTCTATTAGATTTTCCTCCTAATAATTGTAAATATACTTGGTCAAACTTTCACCTCCAGCCTACTATGGTTAGGTTGAATAGATTCTTGATATCCACAGGCTGGGTAGATAAATATCTAGATTCCTTCTGTTTGAGAAAAACCAAGGTAATTTCAGATCACATCCCCATTACACTTAACACTGTTCCATATGACTGGGGTCCCCCTCCTTTTAAGTTCTACAAATCTTGGCTGCAAATTGAGGGTTTCTCTTCCTTTATAGAGCAAAGTTGGCATAACTCCTTATCCACCTGTGTGTCTATTTCACCGGTGGCCAGATTTACTCACAGATTAAAATTCTTAAAAAAGCAAATCATCCTTTGGATTGGTCCTATTAGGGAACAAAGGAAAAAAAGATTAAAGGAAATTGAATCCCAAATAAATCTCAGACTCAAAGATGGAATCCTTCAATAATCATGTCATCTTTCAAAATAAATTGAGAACCCTCAAAGATGAGCATTTTACATTGTTACAAGAACAAGAAACATACTGGAAGCAAAAATCTAGGATTCAATGGCTCAAAGAAGGTGACCTAAACACAAAATTCTTTCATAACATGGTAAAACAGAGAAGGAGAGTAAATACAATTCATTCTTTAAGCATTAATGGTATTCCAGTACAATCTCCATTTCTGATTTCCAACGAGATAGAGAATCACTTCATTTGGCAATTCAACAAGCCACGTAGAATAATTCCCTCTCTTGACTGGAATATTTTAGTGCCCAATAAAATCCCCAATCCAGAAATTTTGGAATCCACTTTCACTATGGAAGAGATACACAGAAATGTTGGCTATTTACCTGGGGAGAAAGCCCCAGGTCCAGATGGTTTCTCTTTGTGTTTCTTTCAACAGTTCTGGGAAATCGTGAAGGATGACATCTTAGACATCTTCTACAACCTTCACCGTACTTCTGATCTAGAGTTTCTAGCCCACATTAATCAGATTTTTATTTCTCTTATTCCCAAAAAAGAGGGTATTAAAGAGGTCAAGGACTTTAAACCTATAAGTTTAGTTAATAGTCTTTACAAGATTATAGCAAAAACACTGTAGACACCCCGATTTTGAAGTCACTTGGCAGCAGGCTCCTCCGGTTGATGCTCTGGTTGCAACCACCAAAATCCTAGCCCACTTAGGCCCATTAAGCCCACACAAGCCCATTAGGCCCACACAAGCCCATTAGGCC
>JAMKQA010034643.1:0-11205 GCA_024699735.1 Posidonia australis | reverse complement strand
AGGAGGGCATGAAGCAAATGTAAAATTCATTGAGCCCATGAAATTCACTAGATATACAAGATAATAAGATAGTAAAAAAAACATTGGGAACTTATCCTTATGTCCACTCTTCACAAGTTCAACCATTCCAAATGTTCTAGCTCCTCATTGTTCAATGGTTTAACAGAATTTTTTGAATCGTTCAGTCCACTCAGTAGACCTGCTTCAATGGAACTTCTTCCAAAACCTCTCACCTGTGCATTATCTTCTTTGTGGGATTCAGCCTAACAAAATTCTCCCTCCGTCCCATCGATTACATGACCAACAGCCTTTTCAATTCCACGAATCTTATTCTGTATACCAGAGAGTATCAACTTGGAGGAATCGGGATTATTCGAATCCAACATTTCCTTTGTTCTCTTGATGTCAGTTGCAATCCTCTGGACTTTTCCTTCTAGCAAGGCAAGCTTTTCATGAAGCTTGTTGGAATACCCATTAGCAAACTTGGTTCCTCCCTGTTCAGGTTTCTTTCTATCAACATTTTCAAAAACAGTAATTCTATCAGTGACATTTCCACTCACAGCTGTTTCTTTAAAATTTACATCAACTACAAGGGATATCTCCTTCAACTTCGCTACAACATCTGGGCCAACCACAGATTTCTCATGAACATCATCAAAAGCCAACAAAATGGAATCATTCTCCTTGTGATTCTCGGAAACCTCTTTTGCTTTCTTAGAATCAAAACCCAAATCAATTCTTTCAGTTTGACCAGTTAATCCTTTATCTACCACAGATTTCGAATTGGGAAGGAAGCAAGCTTTATCTTTCGATACCACTCTGCAAACATTCCCACCTACAACCACCTCCTTCGATTCGAAACCTACACCGTCAGATCTTTTCTCAACAGCATTCCGTTTGGGAATCACATCGAAACTCACCGTCACCAACGACCCCATCCCATTCTCGTCCAAGCAACCAGAACTCTACTCCTAATAGCCCTCTCCTTCCTCACCACATTAGAAACCTTGGAAGACAGCATCAACTTTCCATTGCAAATAGAGTCAGGAACCACCTTGGAAGCCTTAGCGGCCCCAGCACCACCGACTGAGCTCCTCCTCCTCGCCTCCACCGTGTCAAACCGGTGTGGACTGCATTGGCCCTTACCTTTGGGGAGCATGTACGTCGACCAACGGACGGCGGCAACTGGGACGAGGACGGGCTTCTTGGGATGAGGAGGAGGAGGATCCACCAATGTTGTTGTTGTTGAGGTGAATGCAGGTCTCTGGCGCGGGACGGAGGATTTTCCCTGGGAGACGAATCTTTGGTGTAGCAGTTGCTGTTGCTGGTGGTGGTGGTTCTCCTTTCCGCCGGATGATTTAGAGATGGGAGTGGAGCGGAGGCGTGGGGTGGATGTGTCATGTCCGCTACGGCTTCATTTCGTTTCTTTTTTGATAGGCAGTGAGAGGAGGAGGCGAAGGAGGGAGGGACTCGGGGAGGATAGATAGTGAGAGGAGGCAAAGGAGGACGGGGCAGTGAGAGGAGGTGGCGGAGGAGGAGGACGAGGTAGGGAGGGGACGAGGTGGAGGATGGGGCAAATTCCATCAAAATTCCATCGGGTAGGGTAGGAAATGAAAAAAAGCTGTGATTTATATACTCTGGAAAGTGAAGGAATTGGGTTTCCTTTGAACTCATTTCCGGTTAAGTACACAAACACCTTTATTTTGTATGGTCAACAGAAAATGAAATTCCTGTCAAATCATTTCCTTTACTTTTTGAGTGCATAAACCCCTCCTAATGGGATTTAAACCTGCAACCCCCCAAATAGTGAGTTATGCTTTGTTTGGTATCCCAAATGGACCCATCCTGACTTGCCAAGCTCGGTTCAACTAAGGACTAAGGGTCCGGTTGGGCTCAGTTCTCTCCCTTCTGAGCTCAATCCGAACCCAGTCCTGGTCTAAACTTGACCAACATGACTGTATTTAGGGTTTGACAAGACTCACTATTTCACAGGTCAGGCACCCGTATTACACTTCTAGCCACCAACTCGTTTGTTTCCAACACAAACTAGAGAAGGTTTTGTAGTTTCTTCCATCACCTCCGCATAGATCTTAATGGCAATACTAAGGGCTTGGAGCTGATCAACGCCAAAAGATGATTTTGGAGTTCTTTGTTTTGGTCCTGATGGTTTGTCTATTGCAGTCTTTCTATGTCCAGAGGTGATCGAAGAGCCTTGGTTGGACCAAAAGACCTGCAGTGTTGCTCCATCCAAATTGCATGAATTACAGTAGCCACCAGACAATTTCTTCCACAAATGGATATGAATGATTAGGTACAAGACCTAGCATTCAATGACATGACACCACATCTCCGAGGAGCAAGTGTGTCCAATAAAGTGATGCTCCCCATCTTCATGGCTCCATTTACAGAGTTTCCTGCACTTGGTTTTATGATAAACTAAAAAGCAACTAGAAGTGTGGTTCATGAACCGTATTTTCTATCCGTGTGAGTTGCCGCCCATTTTTTGTTACCATTCTGAAGAGGTTACAAGCAAAAGAAAACTAACCAGTCCAATTTCAGGTACCTCCCAATTCCAAATAATTCATACAAATTCATTGCAACTTACCATTACAAACTAAAAGAGAACAAAGCGATATGATATCTGTATGGGTGGACAGCATCGTATCTAAATCAGGAGACACAAATTGCTTCCCATTTTAATCAGGAATTGTCCACCGATACCGCTATGACTTTGTTCTCTTTAAGTTTGTAATGGTAAGTTGCAATGAATTCAAACGGAGCAAAATATTTCCAACTGCCCGATTGTATTTTGTAACCGATTATCTTAAATCTGAAAAAAAAAAGGTTTCTTAGCCAATTCCCGATGTCAGATGAAGAATATTAATAATTGGAGTACTAGTTTAATCTTTTTCTTTTTGAAATCGGGCCGTAATTAACATCCACCGTACTGGTAGAATTCAGGTTCTGATCTCCTCAAATGAGACTAAGCAATACAATCAAACCGAACTATAAGCTCATGTACGACTACTAGTTTAATCATGCTGGCAAACTAAAGAATATTTCATACTGTACAGTCGGTTCCTGTTACCAGATGAAGCATATTCAGAATCTTGTAGTATTGTTTTAATCCATATAATTGCTCTAAAACCAGTTGATTGCATTAGAATTGGACCTGATAACAGAATATTGTTGGAAGTGATTTTCTTTTAAGGGTGGATAAGTGTGTATAAGAAGATATTCTAATTTAGATGAAAAGTGGAATTAATATTAGAATAAGTGGAAAATATGTTTATTAATAATTAACTTGATTATTAAAATATATATCTAATTTAAAATATATATACACCATATTATATATGTATTATTTTTAGAAAAATAAAATAAATACATAATATATATACATGTATTAAAATAACTTAACAGAATAATTTTATTCTACCCTTCCTACGGAATAATTATTTTGAAATAAATAAATCAGAATAGGAATTACTATTCCACTTTTATTTCACTTTTTAATAACTATTCCTATTCTACCTTTATTCTTGATTTTATCGATCTTAGAAAAGTAAGATAAAAGTAGATAATAAGTAAGGTGCTTAAATTTTAATGGTAGTAATGTTTTTATAATAAGTAAGATCGATCTCAGAAAAGTAGATAATGCAATCATGAACCGTATTTTAATCCGTATGAGTTGGTGGGCTGTCTCTGTTTTGTTTTGTCCCTATTTACGAGGTTAAGAATAATCTGCACAGAAAGAGGCCCACCCAGTGTCCCAATCCAATCTCTGGTCCCTCCAAAAAGTTGCAAACAAAATCATTGCAAGTAATGATACAAGTTAAAAGAGAACAAGGAGACAACCTCCATGGTTGGGCATCATCATATCTAAAAGAACGCAGGCTGCTTACCATTTCAATGGTGAGAAAACAGAGTGTGGGCTAATGAAGCAAAACATTTCCGATTGCCCAACAATATATTTACAGACTTTGAAGGAGCACCATGTCAAGTTACCCAACAACATATGTACAGGTTACATATTCTGACCAGCAGTGCTTCCCACCCATTCCCTATGTACACAACTTCGGTTGTTGTAATGTCCACGAGTTTATATTGCTCATATGTACGGATTGATGTGAGATGAGTAGTCTGTGGTGCAAGCACCTTCAAAACCCATCCATTCCTCCCAAAGATCCCAACTAGAGTCATACATGCCCCTCATCTGGTCATCATTCTCTCCCCAAGCCTGCATGGTGGTGGAGCTCTCCTCCTCTTCTGAGGCCCGCAGGTTGGCCATTACAATCTGTACAATACAAATAATAACCATGGTCATGTCTCTGTGTATGTAGTAATAAAAAGTTGTGATCTTGGATTAAATTGATAAGATACTCACATCATAGGCTTCATTGATTCTGTGGAATTGAACACCGCAATTGCTTCCCTTGCACACATCTGGATGGTACTGCAAGAACAGAACCAGATCAGAACAGAGTTGTTTCCCCACAATATAACACATAAAACCAGAACCCGAATTTTATTTTTGGACAACAAAAAACTAAAATTCTGAAGATTTCCAAAGTTCAATAAAAAAGAGAAGTTTTTTTTTCTTTATCTCTGAATATCTGATAGAGAATCCATCAACACATGCAGAAAAACGTTGCATGTAAAGAAGGAACTCAAAAAATAAACAAAAAGGAAATGAAATGTCAGAGATGATCTCAACCTGCAAGGCAAGCTGCCTGAAAGCCTTCTTGACCTCCAACTCAGAAGCACCAGGTTGGATCCTCAGCATCTTGTATTGGTCAGTCAACACAGAAGAAGAATAAGAAGAGGTAGAAACACACATCACCCTTCCACATCCACCCCTCTTCCTCTTCAGCAAAACATTAGCAGAAGAAGAAGAACAACAAGAAGAAGAAGAAGACCCAATCCTTGCCACAGCACATGCCATCTCAACCAAAATCTCCAAACACCCAACACACAAAAAAACTACTCCAACCCAAAAAGAGAACCTGAGCCGTGAATAAAGGTAAAACCACCAGACACCCAATGCCCAAAACAACTCCGAATGATAGAGGGAACCTTGAGGTGTAAGCAAAAGATTCTGTAAGACGTTGGGAGATGAGATTGGGAAAGAGGAGAAGAGACCCAGCTGGGTATAAATAAGATGGGGGGAGGTGAGGTCGGGAGGTGACGTGTCAGGCGTAGACGTCTGGCCGTCCTTATCCAGAAAAACTCCTTTGTTTATGTTTAGATTGGCTCCGGCTCTTATGCAACGGGTAGATTTTGCCGTTTCGGGTCGAGTAGATTGGCGGAATGCGGTGGGTTTTTTCGGATATGGTTTGGGTACAAGGTGGACAGGACGTGTCGATTTTGTGATCTGATACGCTTGAGGTCTGAGATCGGACGTTTTTCTAGGGTGGTGGCGTGGGTGGTGATTCTGTGGATAACGTTTGGTTTTGTTTTGTTTTTTTTTAAATAATGGATAACGTTTGTTTTGTGGATTTGAGTTATTTACGGAGGAGGGAATAAAAATCGGGATAACTATTATTTATTTTTAAAATTATTATTTAAAATATTTAAGAAGAAAATATATGTTAGAGAAATTCATAGTATAAGGAGAGGAATAAATCATACAACAATAAATAAATAAACTACAGATCACACAAATTTATGTGATTCCATTATGCCTACTTCATGAGAGAAATGGTTAATCAAGTTGCGACACTTCATTCAAGTTACAACAAGTTATTTATTACTTCTCCATCAAAAAATTACTTGCTCAATTGTGTGTTTAAGAGAGATAAAAAGAATTTAGAGTTGTAATCTTTTTTTCCATCAAGTGTACAAGCTTCTCTGGTTGTGAAAAGGAACAAATCATACAAGTGTGCAAGGAACAAATCATACAATAAGAAATACATAAATAAATAAACAACAAATCACACAAATTTATGTGATTCTATTATGCCTACTTTACAGGAGAAATAGTCAATCAAGTTACAACACTTCATTCAAGTTATAACAAGTTATTCATTGCTTCTTCATCAAAAAATCACTTGCTTAATTGTGTGTTTGAGAAAGATAAAAAGAGTTTAGAGTTGTAATCTTTTTTCCCATCAAGTGTACAAGCTTCTTTGGTTGTGAAAAGAGAAGTCCACGAGGTTTTTGTCAAGAAATTAGAGGTAGGATCTTGGCCTGGAATCAAGATTGATATAGAGAATTCTCTCGAGACTACTAAAGAGTAGATTAAACTACTCAATTGTATGTTTGAGAGAAATAAAAAGAGTCTAGAGTTGTAATCTTTTTTCCCATCAAATGTACAAGCTTCTCTGGCTATGAAAAGAGAAGCCCACGAGGTTTTTGTCAAGAGATTAGAGGCGGGATCTTGGCCTGGAACCAAGATTGGTATAGGGAATTCTCTAGATGTTCTTGAAGAGTAGACTAAATTAGGTAGACTGAACTACTATAAGTTTATCTTGTTCTTAATATCTCTGACCTCATTCTTTTTATACTAGTAGTTTAATATTTAACTCCTTAACCTGAGTTATATACTTGTGTGTGTTAATATAGTTTTTAATTAGACTATTATCATCAATTTTCTATTCATCCTAGAGAACCCTTGAGGACCATACATAAATCCATTCAACAAGCACATTTTTGTGTCGAAACATCCATTGAATAAGCATAGAAATCCTCGGAAATTCCCAACATGTGCACATAGTAATCAGATTGAGCATACAACTTCATAGACCAAACATGCAACTAAGAATTAGAGATTAAATCCTTAAAATTTGCTCTCTACAAAGGGTGTGTACCATGGTGGAGCACAAGAGAATCCAACAAAGGAGTCGATCGTCCAACCACAACAGAGCTCTAATTTGTTGACCGCATACTACCTAATCGAGCACACGATCAATCCTCAAAGAAAAACCCCAAATCAGAGGATAGGCCCAAACAAAAATAGGAAGTGGAAGATTTACAAAGCACGAAACCCATTAACCTTGATGCACAATAGCCACAAATTGCCAAAAAATTGCCTTTGACAAGCTCTTCAAGTCATGCAGTGGTTGACTCAACAATGGTGAAGCTAAGATCCATTGTCGATCCTCCTCTTTATGTGCATGTACAATAGAAGATAGCCTCCTCCTTCTCTTTTTTTGTATGTGTCTGTGTGTGTGTCTCTCTCTCATTCTCTCTTCTTCCCCCTCTCTTTTTCTTCTTTCCTCTTTTATTTAGTTGCTGCATCGCAAGAGACAACTATCCTTTAAGTAATCCTACAAGGACTTAAGTCTAAGGTGTAGGTGGAATAGGACTTTACATGCAATAATCCACATGTTACATTACATTTACACTTGCACTTCAAATATACATGGATTCAACTTCTAACAACATCGACACCCACTTGTTACATTACTCACAACACTTGCATACATGGTTCGAGTTTGGTGCTGAACATGCATATGCTAAACATGCTTGTATCGAATCTTGTAGCTATCAAACATGTAGAAAATCATTATTGACATCAAGAAATTTCGAACCTATTATAGGTTTATTAAGAATTAAAGTCTATTAAAATTGAACTCAATACACACATGATACACCTCCATGAAGACCCAAAAAGAGGTTGACCTATCAATTCAGCAACATGGTAGAGGGGACGCCAACAAATTCCACAGTATGCGTATCGAGTGGAATTATTTTGAAAAGCAAACAATATTACCAAGATATATTACTTTTAGATATTTTGAACTTAAAATTCAAATATATTTATATTTGAATTACGAGATGCGACCTTCCCATAAGTGAAGGCCCTCTTCCTTCATAGAGAGAGATTTGATATACATCTGACAGATCAAAAATATACGAGGATATAGAGAGAAAGAGATCTTGAATAAATAAAGATATAGAGAGAAAAAAGTTACTTGAGAAGTTTTCCCGATATTCGACCGTCGTGGCTACTCGCCCATGCTCGAGGAAATGTTAGAAGGAGAACGACTTTTGACACATATGATTCTTCCTTTTCCTTCTAAGATGGTCCGGCTACAGAGTGACATATGTGTTTAGATTTTGTGTAGATTGTTGATAATGCAATGCTTGAATGACATTTATTCTATATTGTCATTATATGTAACATTGTACCATGTATTATTTATTATTATCTCAATAATAGAAATCCATGTGCATAACAAATGATTCATGTATTTCATGTTGTCTTTATATGTAATATCACATCATGTATTATTTGACATTATATCTAATAACACAAACTCATATGCGCGATACATGATTCATGTATTCATATTGTCTTTATAAGTAACATCATATAACGTATTATTTGACATTATATTCAATAATACAATTTTTTGCATTCAATACATAACCACGTACACTTTTTCGATATTATATTTAAACATACATGAAAATATGTAATTATACCTAGTACTTGTTCAACCTTAATGTTGATGTAGTTTACGTCATTTCTCCTCGAATCAAGTTGGAGCGACTGATCCCACATCATACATGTGTGGTTCACCATAGATGCTATAACATAACTTATTCGATCAATCGTCGCAGTGCTTGTTCAAATCTAATTTGCTTTTATTCAGCCTTCAAACTGATCATTTGGGATGGTCTAGTTTAAAATCAAGTTAGGTGATCGATCTTATGTTATACTGGTGTCGCTCTTGCAATTTATTCTCTTGATATCTTATTCAAATAAACACATAAAGTCACAAAAATTAATGATGGAATTTAATAAGCTCAAATCATTTGTATTTGAAATTGTCAACCAAATAATTGTTCCAAGATGGCGTTGAAACTTGAAAAACGTGTGGAATATTCATGCATGAGGAGGTGGCATCAAGGCAGCAGCACGTGTTTCCTTTGGTTTACGACCGAGGAATCGAGGATCTCGTGCGTTCAAAGGTCAAACCCTTGCCGAGGATGCTGTTCCTTTCACATGCCATTTATTTAAAACCAAGGGTTGGTGGTGGATTTTAGGGAAACGTGTCCTCTAAGCAAAGACACTCCTTTTTTTTGTTGTTGTAAACTTATTTTTATTTTATTTTTTTCTAAACAAGCAAAGGCACTCTTGTACATGTAATTTGATGGGATTATGAGAGTGGATTTTTACGTAAGAAATGCAACAATCCCTAACAGCCACCCAAACACGTTAGGTCATGAATAAATTCTCAAAATTTGAAAGATTACTGTAATGTTCATAGAAGGATATTGAAAACTCCACTCCTACTGGTTATTATTATTATTATTTTTTGTTAACGCTTTAGATATTTAGTATTTCATCGGCATAAAGGCTAGGTAAGAAACAGTGTCATGGTGCGAATATTACAAAGTCTCAGGCATAACAGTCTTAACAAAGTATCAAAATTATTACCAATGGTGGAGCAAATCATAATATAACACAAAAAATTTCTTCAGTAAGGAAGCCAATGTCACTCTTCCAGATTCTCCATAATATTTTGAGAATCCTCTCCAGATGGAATTCTTGAAGAAGAAGGAATGGAAGGGGGAATGGAAGACTCCACAGGTTGTGAAGCCATGGCAGAAACAAATTGCAACATTTCCTCCTCAAAACCTGTAACAAGATTTTCTACCCAGAAATTCACCAGAGAAATAATATCGTTAATGATCAAAGAGTATGATCTTATTGAGTTGCGAAAAACCCTATTATTCCTTTCTTTCCAAATCAACCAGAGAATGATTTGAAATAACAATGTCCACTCAGGATAAGATAAATCAAATTTGAGATGTGGAGAAGACAAAAATAAATCAACAACACAGAAGTAACCAGGATAAAGATCAGATACCAGAAAGAAATCCCAAATATCCCTTGCAAATGTACAATTCAAAAACAGATGATTATTATTTTCACTATGTGCAGAACAAAATGTGCATAATGGAGTCCCAGACCAGCCTCTCTTAAGTAAATTCTCTTTTGTTAAATTCTTATTCTTAATAACTAATCATGAGAAAAGCTTAATTTTTAAAGGAGTATAACTCTCCTAGAGGCATTTATAAAAAACATTACGGAGACCTCCATCATTAAATAGTCTGTAAGCTGCCTTCACAGAAAAGGAACAATGATTGGAAGGTAACCAGTTGTAGTTATCATCACTGGTTTCCAAATTTAAGGATTGCATAATGTTAACAAAACATTCTAGCTGAGATTGAAGCACTGTGGGGTTAAGTGAATAGCAGTGAGCTAGATTGAACAATCTGTTAAAATCTGTTAGAAACAGATCCAAAGTTGCTCTCACAGATGCCTTTTTGAATCTGGCTGCACTGTATAATTCAGGCAAGGAGGAATTAAGAGGAATATCATTCCACCATTTTTTATTCCAGAATATAGTGTTAATACCATTACCAACAGTAGCAGTGGTAAAGCAGTTAAAAAAATTAAAGCCTTGTTTAATGTGGCTCCACAGGGGGGAACAGATAGGAGTAGCAGAATTCAATATTGCTTTAGGACCCCAGTGCAAGTATTTTGCCCTAAGTATTAGTTTCCAAACAGGGCTGTGTTGAGTAGAGAAAAATTACCAAATCAACTTGATCTTTAAAGCTGCACTGAAATTTCTCAAATTAATTATTCCCCAACCATTTTGTTGTTTAGATCTACAAATGTTAGACTACTTGATTAAGTGCATCCCTTTATGATTAGGGGATAATGAGTTCCACAGGAATTTACTTCTTAGAGTATCTATTTTTTTCTCAATCTTTAGAGGCATGTGAAGGACAGACATATAATATGTGGGGATTGCTGATAATACAGCATTAACCAAGACTAGTCTGCCTCCTAAAGACAATTGTCTAGCCTTCCAAGAGGAGAGTTTCTTAGTAATTTTCTCTATCACAGGAGCCCAACTGTTAACAGTAGCTTTTTTAAAATGTAAAGGCAATCCTAGATAAGTAATAGGGAGGTCAACCTTAGCACACTCCATAATATCACATGAGGATAACAGATCAGCCTGAGATACCCCCACACCAGTGAGTGATGATTTTTGAAAGTTAATTTTTAGACCAGAACATGTCTGAAAGCAGCATAATATTCTTTTGATATTAATCATGTTCTCAATGTTATCAGGCAGGAAGAGTAGAGTGTCATCTGCATATTGCAGATTTACTAAGGAAGGACCTTCATTGGGGAAACTAATCCCAGAAATTAAATTATTTCTCTTAGCTGCTTGCAGCATG
>JAMKQA010034642.1:0-10082 GCA_024699735.1 Posidonia australis | reverse complement strand
CGCAGTCTGGAAACGGCTGGGCGCCTGCTTGGTGCGCCCAGCTACCTCACAGATTTCTGGGTTCTGGCTTGCTAATAGGCTTGGGGCTAGGTTTAATGACTGATCACATCCAAAGCAACATAAGGATACTCATTTCCGGGTTACCTCAAAATTAGGGTGTCTACAGAGGCTATTTGGTGTTCCAGAAGTTCCTTGGTCAGCTGTGTGGAGTGGGCAGAGACAAGCGCACAACAGGAAAGAGAGAGAAGTAGATTGAAGGTTGCTTCCGATGGGGTTATAATGGTTGGGTTATGAGGAGAGAGACCTGCCATGCTGGGGAGCAGAGAAGTAGGCTGCTTTCCTTTCTAAAAAAATTTACAGATTACCACTGAATGAGAGGGGGGGAGATAGCGAAAACATAGTCCCGAATATCTACAGTTACTTTTATTGTGACCTAGAAGGCCACAGCTAAAACATTGTCCAGAGGCACGACAGAAAGTTACCAGTGGAGGGCAGGGCTTCCGACGATTCACAGAGGTCCACTCCGCCAATGCAGCCAAAAGTTCAGAAGCTTCACTCCGCTGGACTGGGAAGTGGATAGAAGAGGGAGGGGAAGCAAGTGGAGTGAATCGCGAGCCAATTAAGTGAGGGGGAGTAGGTGAATCAAGAATATCAGAGCAAATCTCTGTGTCAGTCGATCATGATAATAAATGCTCAGAGATATCACTGAAAAGGGATGTCGTGGGAGACGTAAAGGCTGCGCACGGAAATGATTGACAGTTGTCGTAAGAGAGGGATGGGCAGCGCCTTAATTGCCTATTGTCAGAAAATCGCTCGAAAGCCCTAACGTGTTGGGGCAAATCTGCCATTACATAGGACTCGAGAGAAGTAATGAGTGGCGCCGAATCGGCGTCAGGGTTAATGCGAGGCACATAATGAGGGTCCATAATAACACTCCCCGAAAGAGAATCAGGAAGCAAATCCAAATTAATCAGGGGCTTAGGATAATCCAACGAGATTATCGGGGTTTGGAAAGCCGTGTAATTCCACACAAAGCTCGAGGCAGACTCTGCAGCTGCAGAGGGACTAACAGGGTCTCATACAAATCGCAGTCCAGACGTCTCCGTCAAGGAGGCGTGTGGAGAGGTTTTCCGACGGCCGCCCACCGGAAGCAACCCGCCAACCGACAATGCAGAGGGGACCGACGGATCTAAAAGAGAGGAGAAGAGCTGGAGGCAAGGGGAGGGACTGTCTGGGCCAGTGACCATTCCAAGGGGGAAGTCTCCACCGAGGAGAGGGCCTTGAGAGGGGCAAGATCACTGGAGAACTGAGTCTGGGCCAGAGTCACCGACAGGAGCGACTTATCAGAACACCTGGAGCTATGGTTCTTGAAAAACTTAACGGAGAATGAGAGGTTTCTCCGATCAGAACAAAAGGAAATCTAAGCTCAGATGGCAACGATTCAAACCAATAAACCAGCTAAAATATAAAGTTTTAATATGCATAAAACAATCCACAGATATTGCTAAGTTAAGGGCATGAGGGATGGTAGACGATGAACTGTCGTATACCAGCTCCATCAACGAACCAGAAAAGTAGAAAAATTGGTCAGGTCCACCCAAGGTAGACAGATCCCGGCTAGAATGCCCTTACCGGGGGCAAGACTTCCACAAAAGAGGGTCGTCTGCCGACGAGGGAAGATTTCCATCGCAGACAGAGGCAAGGGGGGTGGTGAGCTCCCCAGCACCACTTACCTGCGAGGAAGGGGAAGCAGGTAGGGAGGAGCTGATACCCTCAGAGGAGGAGTTCTTCCTAGATCCGCGATGCTATTTGCGGGTTGAAGCTGAGCGAAGGACATCCTCTGCCCCCCGGAGTCTCTCCTCAACCTCAGAGGGGAAGCTGATGCCTGTAGAGGAGGTACTTTTCCTTGATCTGCGACGGTTTATACGGATCGGAGCTACACATAAGGCATTCTCCTCCTTCAGGAGCCTTTCCTTGTAGGCTTTCCAATCAAAGGAAGTAGCGTGACGAAGAAGAACTTTAGAGCAACGGTTAGGATTTCTAGAGCACATGTTTTTTTGACCTCTCAAACATATAATTTTGATCTTTGCTTTGAGATCTTATTTTGTTGCAAGTTATCAATCTCACTGTAACTCTATCTTGATCAGATTTTTGAAGTTCGGTGAACTTGGCCTTTTTTATTTTTTCGTCAATTCTTAAGTTCAGTGTCTGTCCCTGGAGCACATCAAAGACAACCCTTCATGATTATAGAATGTTTTTTAATTCAATATATGTACTATGTACTGAATAAGTTCTTATGTTTGATGTATGTGCCGAACGATTATGTCAAATCTTTTTCTTTTGTTCAGTGCACATGACGAACACTTGCTCGTAATTTTGTTCGAATTTAGTGTATGGATTAAATAACATTCTATTCAATGTTTCTTAAATTCGATATATATATCAGAACAATTACACTGACTTATTTTTGCGTTCAATATATGTGCTTGACAGTCAAATTAACATTCTTTTTCACGTTCTTCTCTTTCTCTCTTTTTTGCTAACACGGAACTGACAAACTTAAGAAATCTCTCTAATGCTTAGGCACAGCCTACGCAAGAAATCTCTCTAAAGTCTTGAACTCGAGACGGCACAAGTGAGAAAACCAATACAATGTCGACTGTACTACGGATAATTCTACGTTTTTTGTTATCCTCCACTAATTTATTAAGTCAGCTTATTAACGTTTTTTTTTATGAACTTCTTAATGATATGATGTCACTGCTAACTTCAAAAGGGAAAAATACATAATAAATAGGAACTGTTCTTTCCGATTTTGGACTTCCAACAACAGGTTGGCTCTTAGGTTTAGCGCGCAGACCTATCGAACTCGTTGGCCTCTCCACTCCATCAAGGGTTTTAGGTACTCTACTCGTCCCTCACCTCTAATCACCTCCTGCCTCTGTTTGTCTGTACCTTTTAATCTGTGGATTGTTCTTGACTCTGGGAAATGGAAAGTTGGCAACTGCATTGTAGCTCTGGTTGGTTGGTCATGTTGAGGTTTCTGATGGTTGAATATTATAATTGCAGATTTGCGGCGTTGCGGTTGGTGGAGCAGCAACGCACATGACGTGTTCGGGGAAATGCTTGGTTGGAATGTTTAAATTTAGTGGTGGATTGGACTAGTCATGTTCGCTTTGGCCAACTTGGCTAATGGTTTGAGCTGGGCACGAACCCTTTTCCTCTGGGTTAAGATCAGAATGTTGATACTGTTAGTTGGATAGCTGGTGATGGTGTTTTATGTTAAGAGTGGGGAAGAGTTTGTAGTTCCTTTGCCCTCGTCTGGGTTGAGAATAGCTTCTAAAGAACAGTTAATCCAAGCTTTTGGGTTTGACATTTCTTAGTCCTAGTTCTTGTTTGGGTTGGAAGAGGATGATCAAGTACAATTCGTGGGTAATTGTTTTTCTGGAAGAGACGAAAAGTAAGGAAACAAGTACAGAAGATAAATTCTGTGGCAGTTAGACAATCGTGCTTTGTTGGGGATAGTTGTTATTTAAATGAGAGTGATCCTTATTCCAGCTCCTGCTTGGAATAACTTTAACATGCGGTAACCCTCTCCTTTAGGGATAACTAACGCACTTTATTTTCGAACCAATTAGTATTTATCCCTTCATTTATGCTTTTCGATACTCGTATTGGCCACCCGATCAATTTAAGACGCAATACTACGTCTGGGCATTAATGTTTCAATAGCTCTATTTCTTCTTCATCTTGTACCTTCAGTGAAGGTAGGAGAGCTATACATGCAGTCAAATTTGAAATTGTTTAAGGATGTTTTTGTGTTGTATCGTTCTCTGTAATTAGAGAGTCATCACAGGTCACTGATGTGGATTAAATTTTGATTGAGTTTCCTGCTGGTAAATGCTTAACTTATCAAGATGGAGAAGTTCATTAAATTTTCATTTGCTTTCAAGAAGTAGTTTTTCAATTGGGTACTTGGAGTAAAACAGAGGATGTTCCTATTTACATAATATGAATCCCAGGGGAGCAGATTGGATGATATGAACCAACATATCAAGTTGAGATTGCAAAGTGTAACACTCATTTAGTTGAACTTTAGAAAGATCAATCAACTTATTGAAATCCACTCCAGATAACTCGCAGATTTGTTTGACAGAGGCTTTTCTCCATCTACTAATAGAATAAAGTTTAGAGAAAAGATATTTTAATTTATTATCATTCCACCATTTGTGTTCTCAGAATAAGGTATCTTCCCCATTACGCAGATGGTGAGAGGAAAAACAATTAATAATATTAAAACAGTTTTTAAAGCAGAGCCACAAAGGAGAGCAATAGTTAGTGGAGGTGTTTAAAATAGTCTCAGGCCAAAGATAATGCATGTACCTGGCCTTCACTAAGTCTTTCCACTTAGCATGACAATCATGAGAGAGTAATTGCCAAGTTAGCTTAGATTTAAGAGTTAAATTAAAATTCCTGAGATTAATAATCCCCCAGCCATATTGCTGCTTAGGTCTACAAAGTAAACCCCACTTAACTAAATGTACCCCTTTCCTGGTAGAAGGATCCGACTTCCAAAGGAAGTTGTTCCAAATCCTGTCAATATCTTTCTCAACCTGCCTAGGCATGTGGAGTACTGACATAAAATAAGTAGGAATAGCTGATAAGACTGAGTTAATCAGTGTCAGCCTGCCTCCAGGAGAAAGGAAATGTGCTTTCCAATGAGATAATTTAGAGGATAACTTCTCAATTACTGGAGACCAGTCTCTACGCGTGACTCTCCTATAATGAAGGGGTAAACCCAAATATGTAATAAGCAGCTCAGCTGACTTGCAACCAAGTAATTTACACGTATTATCTATTGAGTCTTGAACTACCCCTATCCAAATAAGGGATGATTTAGAGAAGTTGATTTTAAGCCCTGAACAAGATTAGAAACAGCAAAGAATACGTTTAATATTCACAATATTCTCTGCACCATCAGTTAGGAATAAAATGGTATCATCTGCATATTGAATTTTTAACACATAAGGACCCCCATGTGGAAATTGAATGTCTTCTATAAGTTTGTGATTTAATGGACAAAAAGTTGGAACATAAGTACTTTGTCTAGTGGTAGATGAAAGGATGTCTAAACAAAGTCAACCTTAGTCACTAAACATTGACCTTCATTGGTAATAGAAACAAAACTAATATGAGATAATATAGAAAATAGATGCCTTAACAATGGTGGTCTGAGATGTTCATCATTGAAGATAACGCTCCGGACTGGACCCTAAAAGACGTCCTCCCATCATAGTATCACCTCTAAATTTTTGGCCGCAAAGTAGCATATAAACTCCTGAATGGACACCCTAATGTAATGTAAAGAGTTATTAATAAAGTTCTGTAATCTTCTTGTGTCCATACTATATGCTTGAGGAAATTCCGGATTCTCTTTGCGATGTGGTGGGTGTTTTTTAATTGTAGATTTCTCCAATCCGAGTAAAATAGCCAGCTAATAGCACTAACTAAAATGATTGGGGCATTCCGAGAATCGAACTCGGGACCTCTCGCACCCGAAGCGAGAATCATACCACTAGACCAAATGCCCTTGGGTTTAGTTAATTTGTATAAATTTTATTAATCTTTTTTTAAAAGTATCTCGTTATTCATTATAATGCTTATGAGCACATAATAGATCAAAAGAGCACTTGGTACAAAAATATTGGCCAAGTCATCTCAGCATAGTGTAAATAAATTGAACTTTGGATATTTATTGTGCGGTTTATTCCCATATTACTTTGATTACGTGCAAGTACGTAGCCGCAAAGTTTGAGAATGGGCTGAGTGAATAATTGGGGATATACATTTGAAATAGAATATAATTACGTGCCAGTAATTCGACAGGTTATAATTCATTTTCTTTCAGTCAACCAATACGTGATTCACGATTGCAACTAATTTCGCATTATTCATCTAGTGTGCATTGCTTTCTCGAAGCATATCCAATGAGAATTTGTGTTAGGGGTGTACATGAGTCTGGATTTATCCAAAAATTAAACCAACTCGAATCGCATGAGTTGGATTTTTTTAATTGAGTATGGATCGGAAAATCCCAAACTCTAATGGTTGGGTATGGATTTCAGGCTTGGGTTATCCAACCAGACCCGGAATGTGTGTGTGTGTGTGTGTATATATATATATATATATATTTATAAAAGTATAAAACATTAATTATAGCTTATTTTTTCACTTCTCATGCTTGGCACTTGTATATATTTCATAGACAATATTAGTGGAGTTACTTTTGTTTGTTAAACAACTATTATTAGCTATTTTTGGATCAATAAATCATGAATTATTCTCTAATTTTTGCAGTCTTTTGGTCTTTTAGATAAGTTAACACCATTCTCTTGTACTTTTGGAGAAAATTATTATTAGATGGCTAAGCAACATTAATGTATCGCATGTCAATTTTTCTGACTTTTAATAATGATGAGTTTATTATCTTTTTTTTGTAATTAATAATAGATGAGCCTATATCTTTTTTTGTATAAATTTCAAGTGCTATAAACCCGAGAATCGACTCGACCCAACCCAAAGTTTGTGGGTTGGGTCTGGATTGGGTATGGATTAGGTATGGATTCAAAATTATCTAATCCGAATAATATGGGTTGGGTTGTGGGTTCACTCCTAATCTAACTCATGTACATCCGTAGTTTGTCTTATGATCCGTATAGATATTAAAACGTGTGGCAGATATAAAGATTAGATTATCATGTAAATGATTGAGAATGGTGAGAAATAATGCTTAATTATAATAAAACAAACGAGTTTATTTTAAAAAAAAACTTAACAAAAAAAGAGAGAAAAAGAGAGAGTATGTCATTTGTATTTTGCAAAGTTATTGATTTTGTTTCTGTGTCATCATTTTATTTTAGTTATTGTCGAAAAATAAATGAATCATGATGGATCATTGTGGGTTTTTTTTCTTAAATTTTGCCAAATTACTTAAATGCCGTGCAAAAAAAAAATTTGTGTTAAGGGGCATTCCAAGCAGGAATCATTCCATTAGACCAAATGCCCTTGTTGTGATTTTTTTTTTTGTTAAAGTTTAAGTCTAATTTTTAAGATATGGCCCATGTTAATTAATATATAATTTAATGGAAAATAGGACTTTGAAAATGTATTATTCTTTTCCTAGCTATTATGTCTAGCTTTATTCTGCACTTCTTTTACATGGCTTCATTCATTAATCATCTTTTGTTGTATGTTTACATTTGAAGCAAATAGTGTGTGGTATTTCAATTTTTGTTGGTATATGAGCTATGTGCAGAATTTTAAAATGTGACCCAAGTCAACTGATATATAAATTTGACAAAAAATAGAGCTTTGAAAATTGATTTTTTCTTTCCCAAGTATTATGTCATGCTTAATTTCATACTTTTTGCTGTGTGTTTATGTTTGTAGCAAATATTGTGTGTTATTTCTATTTTTATTGCTATATGCTCTAAGTGCTATATGTTTACTTCCATGAGATGATTGAATACGTTTGTAGGAAATGCAAAATTATAAAGATCTACAGTTCGGAGAATCAAACTCAGGACCGATGGTGAAGGCAACCATCATATTAGCCTTTGTCACTAGTACTTTTTCCTTTTCATCCTTTTTTTTCCCATTATCAACATGTTCTTCTCATAAAGTAACAACTAACATATCAGAGATTAGGACGCTTTTTCAAAATTATGTTTAAAACCCATCGTTATTGATCCTTTGACGCCAAGTAAGTGTCTCTAAGGAGGGAAGTATAGGTATATCATCTAAAATGGTTAAAAATATAGATTTATTATTATAAATTTTGAAAATTCAAGTATATCATTAGACCTTCTTTGTTCGTACACATTTGTTACCGATTTAGTCTTTGAGTTAAATTTAACAAAATATTCTTTAATCTTGTTAACTTTTAAATCTATTTTTCATTTTTATCCTTTCCTTATTCAAATCAAAATCAAAATTTCCACCTTTCCTAATCGATGATGACCACTTTCTGCTTCGTCTTCTCTTCCTTTAATACCACCCCTATCATCATGCGATAAAAGTATGATGACTAAATAAAGGAGAAGCCAACAAAGCAGTCAAAATACCCCATGTTTAGTCTCATGGCTTTTAGGACCTAGTTGTATAAGTCTCAATTATTTTTCAATAGTGTAACCATCACCATAGAGTTAAAGTTTGAAATTGTTCAACTAAATTTTACCTTGAATAAACTTATCTCTCAAAATGCTTGTGGGTTTCAACTCCTAATCTCTCATACATCTATGAAAAGATCTTACCACTTGGCCAAGTCATTGTAGATTGAATCTTCCTTTTAGATTTAATTTTTGTTGAAGCCTTTATCTATCATTTTAACGAGGATTTCCACAGTAGACTCCAAATGGGATATTTTAAGTTTTATTTAGTCTTCAGTTATTTTATATTTTATTAATTTGTTAATTTTCTATTTTTTAAATATTTTGATTATTTAATCATTCTTTTACATTTTTTATTTAATTATTTGTTTTACCACACGTAGAAATGTAAATTGGGCCAGGCCAGTCCGGTCCAGCCCGAAAAAAAAATCCAGCCTGCCCAACCTGATCCATCACGGGCCACGGGCTGTACCGGACCCATGGATTGGGACCGTTCGACCCGTTTTAGTAGGCCCATTATGAGCCCATTTTAATGGCAAGCTGGGCCAACCGGTCTGCTTTAAAAAAATAATAATAAAGAAAAAATAAACGTTATTGTGCAACATTTATGTGCAACGTTTATGTGAACGTTGGTTTATTTTATTTATTTTTTTTCATGATTAACACACCTCATTCTTTTATAAATACCACCTCATTCTTCTCATTTTTCACAACTCCTCTCCTTCTCAATTCTCCATTTCTCTTCTCTTTACACTACACTCTTAATTTCTCAACTCTTCTCCCTAAGTCTCAACTCTTCCCTTTTGTGTAGAAAACAAGTTTGGCTCTGAACTCCAGACTTCAGTCTTCATTCTTCATTAATAACAATCTTACACTTTGGACTCCGATCTCCATCTCCAACGGTCCAGAGATCCAACATCTGTGTCAATTGACAACCGACCAGGCACCTATCAATTTCTTTACTTCTAATCTGTCCTATTTCTTTACTTCTAATCCCTCTATTTTTGGGTTTTGGGTTTTTTGTGTTAAGGTTTTTTTTATTATCAATTTTTTTAACCTTAAAGATAGATTATCCTTTTAATGTAGGAAGTCATGATTATATCTTTGATTCTGAGTGTAACCTACCCAAGAGTCAGAATAACCTCAAACCACAACAATCCTATAAACACAATCTATTGGAACTAAAAAACCTAGGAAGCAAAGCTCATGGGTTTGGGAACATGTAACCCTAGATCCCATAAATGAAAATAAATGTTATTGTAAATATTGTGATTTAGGATATACTTATCCTAGGGGTGGGGGTGTAGGTCATATTGTGTAACGCCCCGATCCCGGACACGTTACCGAAACATAGTATCACAAGCATAATTACACAAAAATACAGAACAAAAGAACTGTAACTAAGGCTCACATTCTGGATCTCGATGTGTGGCTAGAAGTTCCAATTCCTGCACCGGAACCTGGTTGCACGCGGTCTGCACCTGAAAACCAAATAGCACGCGTGAGTGACATCTAAGTCACCCAGTACGCGCCCCCAAAACACACAACTATAAACAAAACTCGGCAAAACCAAAAGAAACTTGTTTCATATCATTTTGCAAAACTTGGTTTTCTCCTTTGAAAATCATTTTCTTTATTAAATAATCACTTGGGAATTCAATCTCAAAACCAAATTCTTTTCTTTCTCAAACATTTGAAATTCGTTCCAAAACCACTTTTTCTTACAAAACATTCCTTTCAAAACCCTTTTGGAATTCATTTCTCCTTTACCAAAACAATTCCATTTTCAATATTGGGGATTTCTTCCCAAAACACACTTTTCAAATACACATTCTAACCAGATCCAGCCTAAAACACAATGCCCCATTGGGCTCAAAACCAAATCACAAACACTGGCTGGCAACTGGTTAAAAC
>JAMKQA010034641.1:0-16305 GCA_024699735.1 Posidonia australis | reverse complement strand
ACAACTAAAAGACTTACGTCATCGTCAAAAAACTTGCAATGTTTACAAAAGTACATTCCCATGCAGACTCCACAATTTCCACAATTTTGTTGAACCTAAGAGAGAGGAAACACAACTAAAATAAGTATCACTCCAATTAAAGGCATAAATGCATAATTCCAGGCTCCAGCAAATAACTTAGTTCTTATGAAATAGCTGGGAGTGTATAGACCGGGAAATAAATGATATACGAACTTCTCTAAACACTTACATCTTGCTCATGGCAGCACAAGGAACAGATGACCTGAAAAGCAGCCAAACAACATATACAGTGACAGAGAGTCAAAAATCTTCCCAGGTAGAGAGTAGATAAAATAAAGTTTAGTAATATAATACTTAACATGTATTGAAAAATGAGGTTATATGTCGCCCACAACCATCATCGTTATAGGTGATCCCATCATGGTTATTTTCTGTTTTGTAAAAAATCTGAACAAATCTTTTTTTTTTGCTTTTGAAAGACCATTATATCAACTTTTAATCCATTTCATGGTCCACAATTGTCCAGCATACTTTAATTTAACTATTTTTTAAATTTTTAACCTTAGTACGACTATGTGGGAATAGAGGTGAGATCTTTTGATCAGACAATGTGAGAATATAACTCATCTCTATTTCTTCTTTCTGTATAATATTGTATTTCAATATGTTTTCTTCTTGAACTATGAACACCACTATTTATAAGACTAATTGTTACCTGATTATCATGATATATTGTGCCTAGTCCATCTATCATATTACGATCCAAGAAGTTCAAAAAACTTTTAATCCAAACAACATGTGTGGTAACTGTACTACATGTAATGTATTCTACTTCCTATGTAGTAACACAACGTTGTTACTTACTTTCCTATAAGACAGTACCACTATCAAAAATGAACAAATATTCGAATATGGACTTTCTATTATCTTCATCACATTCAAAATCTACATATGAGTGACTTAATACTTCTAACATTTCAACTTAGTATACTAATTTGTGTTGCAACGTGTCATTGATATATTTCATAATTCTTTTAACATCATTTCAATGTATTGGTCCTGAATTATTTTAATATGTGCTGACTAAACTCACTGAATATGTTAAGTCTAGTCCGATGCACAACATAACAAACATTAAACTTTTAACTGCTTATGAATATGGTATTTTTAAAGGATTTTCTCTTTTTCCAAAACATTAACTTTTATTCAATCTTTTACGATACACATATAGTATAGGTGCAGAGACACAATTTTGCATTCTAAATCCCTTTTTTAATTTATACTCAGCATTCTAAACTTCCGCTCTCTAAAAATATGTATTCTAAAAACATTAGATACTTCATCCATATTCTTCATCTCAAATTTCTCAATAAGTTCAATTTTCACTATATTCAATAATTCCATGTCATTTATGACAAGTAAATTATTATCTACATATAAAACAATATTATAAAAATACTCTCACTTTTCATGATATACACGCAATTGTCCAATCTGTTTGAGATAAATCCCATTTTGATAATCACATTGTGAAATTTAAGATACCATTATCTAGAATATTATCTTGATCCATATATTAATTTATTTAATTTGAATATTTTTCCTCATGTCCTTCCACCTGAAAACTCTAAAATTAACATATGTATATGTCTTCCTGTAATTCTCCATTAAGAAATACAGTCTTAGCATTTATTTGATGTAATTCTAAATTCAAGTGTACCACAATTAATAGTGTAATTCAAATAGATGCAAACTTTGCTATTGTAGAATAAGTTTCCTGGAAATTGATTTCTTCCTTCTGTATATAATCTTTAGCCACCAATTAAACCCTGAACTTGTCAATTGACCCATCTATCCTCAGTTTCTTCTTAAATATCTATTTACATCATATAACGTTTCTTTCCTCAGGAAAATCACATAATTTATAAACATTATTCCTTTTCATGAAATCAATTTCATTATTCATAACTTCAAGTCACAAATCTTTCTCATGTGATTTAATTACATCACTATATGTAATACATTCCATATGATTTACCTGATCTATATCTATCACAAAACATGATGACTCACAGGAACATAAATGGTAATCGTTCATCCATGAAGGTTAAATTCTCATTCTTTTATTACTAGAAGCATCTGGTGGATTATCTACAGGCTCAATAATATTTGTGATATTTGGTTGATCCTACTAGCCATTCCATACTATTTTTATGAGTTCATTTATATTTTATATATTTGATTGATTCTCATTTTCGACACTATTAAAGTAATCATCCCTTATTACTGATAATGATTCATTTTTATCTTGAATATGTTCTTTTTTCTCTAGATTTTTTAGAAATGTAGCATCTTTATGCTTAATAATTTCTTTTTCCTTGTAAAAAAAATCTATATCCTGATGATTTATCACAATATTCTATAAATCTACATTTTAATGTTTTAAAGTTAAATTTATTCCTAAATTGACTTAGACTATTGAATACATGAACTATTAAATTCCATTTCTTTAGATGATTAATATTGCATTTTCCTATGATAGATTTGATGGATATTTTATTTAAAATGTAATTTGCAGTGAGTAATACCTCTCCCTAAAATTCCTTTAGGAAGCATGAATGTTATATCATGTATATAATAAAATTCATTAGAGTTCTGTTTTTCCGTTTCACTACACTATTTTCTTATGACGTATATGACATAGTAATATGCTTCTTTATTCCATACTCTTGACAATATAATTCAAATTCCTTTGAATTGTATTCCCCACCTTTGTCAGATCATAAACGTTAATATTTCTTCCATATTACTTTTCTACTTCTGTTTTATATTTCTTAAAGTAACTTAATACTTTTATTTTATGTGAGATTAAATAAATATATGTATATCTAGAGTAATCATCTATAAATGACATAAAATATTCCTTATTGTTATAAGTTTTCGCACTACGTAGACCACATATATTTGAATGTATTAAAACTAATAACTCATTTTCCCTATGTCCAATACCAAACTAATCTTTTTTTCAACTAAGCAATATTAACATAGAGTTAATTCCACCTTATTAATATTAAGGAGAAGACTCAACTTTACCATTTTTTCTATTTTTTATTTTTCAAAATCAACTATTTTAGCATGTCATAAATCACAATTAGATAATAAACACAAAGAATAATCAAAAATGTTATCTGCATTATTTATTTTATTATTTAATACAGAAATACGAAACAAGTCATGTTCTGAGACAGATATTCCCATGACAAGTACTTTCTTGTCCTTTCAAATAAACACATACTTATCATAAAAACAAACTTCCAAACTACTCTTTGTCGGTGCAAGTACAGAAATGAGATTGGGTCTTATGTCAAGTGCATAGAAAACATCCTTTAAGAACATAATACTGTCACCCAAATATAAGCGGTAAAGAGCTAATACTTTCTACATCCAGATATATGTTGTTTTCCATGTAGATGTATTACTCATCAGATTTGAATTTCATGAAGGATTCTAACCATTTCCTTGTCTTTGCAATATAATGGTTAGTACCAAAATCTATCCACTAAACATTTGAGTTTGACTCAACAATATTATTATATTACATTACGCTAATGAAGACTCTCTTATTAATTTTCTGTTCTAATGTCTTACCTTTATTTTCATCCTTGTTTGGATAATTTGCTCTAAAGTGGCCAAATCGACCACACAGACAGCAAAATCCCTATGATATTTGACTGTGATTAATTGAGTTTGAACTGTGTCTTATTCGATTCAATCCTTCTATTCTAGTCTTTATCATTCTTGAGTTTCCAATGTATAATATTAGCTTCTTCAAGTTTTAACTCTTCCTTCCGACGGTTAGTCATAATCTCTTGTTCAGTTCTCAATCTTATTGGCAATTCTAAGAGTTGAAGGGATGTAGTTAATCTCATTATTGTAGTCACCATATCAAAACTATTTGATAAACTATTAAGTATAATTGTCACTTGTAGCTTTTCTGAAATAGGAGTTACAACAATAGATAAATCCTTTGCTATAACAATCATGTTGTTCACATGTTTCACAATAATATGTCTCTCTTGCATTTTGCAAGAGTTATACTTATGAAGGAAGAGTTGAGTATTGATTTCTATATTTTTATCGTACTTCTCTTTCAAAGTATTCCACAGTTTTTGTAAAGTGTCTAAGTCTCAAAAAAATTTATAAAACTATCTTCCATGAACATAAACATGATATTTCTTGCTCTTTTGTCATCAATTTATCATTTCTCTTGTTTCTTGATTTCCACCTCAAAGACATTACTGCCAAGTTCCGAAACATTGGATTCAAAGACAAATTCCAAATTAGCATAAACTAAAGCATATTTTATTTTAAGTGCTACATTTCATAATTTATCAATTCAATTTCACAATTTTTGCCAACTCAATAGTGATCAACTTAGTAGTAGCCATTTAAGTAGATCTAGAAAGATAATTTTCTAATTTCAGAAATTTATTTTAAACAATATTTAACTAGATCAATTAAATCTATATGAAATGTATGAATATACAATAAAGTTATACACAACTAAGATGAAAATGAAATTTCAGTATTCAATCAAATAATGTAATGATCAACTAACTGTAAGCAAATGACATGCTATATGGATTCCTATAACATATGCTCAAGTATCAAATAAACATGTTATATTGTTCAAATATAGATCAATTTAAGCATCGATACAATATAAGTGGAAGTACAGTATTAAACTTAATAAAATTTCCAAACATATGCAATTTTTTGTTTGGTTTTATGCTTTCAGGTTTTGCTCACATCTTTTTTTTTTAAATAACGATAAAATAACAAGAAGAGGCCAAGAATAAAACCAAAGGAATAAAACAAGAAATACCAAACAAAAGGAGAAAAACGTGAAGGAAAGAGAAGGAGGATTAAAAACTAGATCCGTGATTCACAAGGGAAGGGAGAAGGAGGTGGGGTCCAGGACTGGCAATGGGTCGGGTCTGGACCCAGGACTCGTGGCTTTAGACTCATAAAGTATGGATCTGGGTCCTAAAAATGAGACCTATGAACCCGTGAATCCAAACCCGCTAGACCCATTCATTTACTGGGTCGGGTCTAGGTCTAAAAATATCCAAACCCGTGGACCCGATTTATATATAATATATTATAAGTTAAATATAAAGAGTAATGTATAATATTTACACTATATATCTAATATATATTATTCTACTCTTAAATCTCATTCTCTTTAAAGTCTAAAATTTATATGGTGTATGCACATTGATAGAGAATTGTTGTATGGACATTGACAAAGTTGATTTATTGAAGTCAAATTTATTTATTTATGTGTTGTTCAACTATCAATGGTTCATGATATTGTTCATGTTATATATTTATTTATGGTTGTATTTTATTCATGATATATGTGTATTGATAGAGAATTGTTTAGCATTTTTATTTACAATGTTTTAAGTTTAATTAAAAATTTATTTTTTTCAAAAAAAATGAAAATAAGTTGAAAGACCCATTAGACCCAAGATTCTAACCCAGACCTGCTATCTTCATGGGTCTGGGTCTGGGTTTGGGTCCTAAAATTAGGACCCAGACCCGGACCCATGAAATAAGATGAGTCTAGGTCTAGGTGTAAGTAGACTTGACCAGTTGCCACCCCTAGTGGGGTCGCTGCAGTGTAGTGAAGCGACGAGAGGAGGAGGACATCACGGTGAGGTGATGGGAGGACATCATGGACCTATGGAAGCGATCACGTCGAAGTTGTACGAGGAAAAGGGAAGATTGGATCAACAAAATCAACGAAGAGGGTGGCGACGTGGCGCTAGGAAGAGTAAAATGAGGCCAAAGGCCGATCACAAGGCCAGAAAAGAAAAGGGGCCCAATTTCGAAGCATGATGCAGTGGATCGAGCGATCAACAGCCAGATGAAGGGGAAAAAATTGATCTGGGCGGGATCAACCAAAGAAGGTATGTTTTCCTTGCTCTGATACTACTTTGATAGTGTAGATATGTTTGCAGTGTCGTTTTGGGCTCCCAGATATGAGATTTTCTAGGAAATCTCAAAAATAATCTCTTTCCAAAATAGGAGACGAATTCTATTTATAGAGGAAGCAAAACCTAAAAATCATGTAATAGGTGAGAATATAACTCACCTCTATTTTTTCTTTCTGTATAATATCATGAATGTATTGATTTTGTATCTTAATATACTTTCCTCTTCAACTATTAACACTACTATTTATAAGACTAATTGTCGTTTCATTATTACAAGATATTCTGACTAATCCATCTATCAGATTAAGATCCAAATTGTTCAGAAATCTTTTAATCCAAACAACATATGTGATAAGTATACTACATGTAATACATTCTGTTTCCTATGTATATTTAACAACACAACCTTACTTCTTACTTTCCTATGAGATAACACCATCACTAAATATGAACAAGTATCCGAATGTAAACTTTCTATCATCTTTTATCACCTCTAAAATCTACATCTGAATAACCTAATACTTCTAGTATTTCAACCTGATATACTAATTTGTATTTCAATATATCCTTGATATACTTAATAATCCTTTTAAGAACTTCCAAATGTACTGGTCTAGGATTATTTTAATATCTACTAACTAAACTCACTGAATATGTCAAGTTTGGTCTGATGCATAACATAACATACATTAAATTTCCAACTACTTGTGTATACCTCATTTTCAAAGGTTGTTGTCTCTTTCCAAGACATTGACTTTTATTCAATCTTTTTCTATACACATGGTATAGATGTAGGGGTACAATTTTGCTCTTATTTATAAGTGTAGTTCACTATCTCTCACCTAAGTGCTTGGATTTAATTGATTGGTGAACTATCTAATTTATCAATATCCATGTGTATGAGATACAGCGTGTGTATAAATATAAATATGATCCCGAAGAAGGAAAAAAAAAAGGTTTCTTCAAACAATCTATCAGATGTTTCTTGCGTTCAAACATTTCTAGTTAAAAGAGTGCGTGAATAAATATAAATATAAAATATCTATCCCGAAGATGTGGCTTGTTTGCATTGAATCTAAAGTCTAATTAAAAGAAGTAGTGGTAAAGGGGGAAAAAGGCTGTACCTTTTCAACTTGGTGTCTGGGAATATCATGCCTGTCAACCGCAGACTCCCCCAGAGAATTCTGTTCAAAAAACCCACCATTATCAACACAAAAGCCAATAGTTGTTTATGTTTCGCCCTAATTCGTACTTCATCCATCAAACCACCCAAATTCCGAAAATGCAAAACAAGGGAGACAAAAAAAAAAAAAGAAATAGGGAGGAGAAGGAAATAGCTGATCAGACCTTGACCTCGTTGTGGCAATGCCTGCAACCGAAAACCTCACCGCAGCAAGGCGCCGTGATCTTGCATCTCCTCCTATAATGCGCGCAGCTTCCACATCCACAACAAAACAGAGAAATAAACACCCAATCCCACCATAAACCCAAAAGACAGGGCGGAAAACGAGAAAAAGAAAAAGAAGAAAAATCAAGCAAGCAAGCAGGACGCAGCGTAGGTAGTCGAGAAGAAAAACCAGTACCCGAAATCTCCACGTCCCAACTCCATTGTCCCGCAGTAGTCTTCAAATCTACTCTGCAGCAGAATCAGCAGCTTGAGAACAGGTTATCGTGGGTCGTGATTGGAGTGAGCGATATGGGATGCATAATGCCTGGTAGACTGGCGGTGCTGATCTGAGATGGTGAGAGAGAGAGAGAGAGAGAGAGAGAAGAGAGCACGGGACCCAGGGTTTTTTAAAGGATGAGGTGTTCGTCTCCCGCCAAAAGAAAGAACGCCACGTGGACGGGCTGAAATGAAATCCAGAGCCGCCCCGAACTTGCTAAACTGGGGGTGTCGCTTCGATTGCGGCCACTACCGGTTTTCTCTCTGCTCTTTGGTGTGATGGAGAGGGGAAAGAAAATATAATCAAAGGAATGTCGTCATCATCGACGTCGTCGTCGTCGTCGCCGTACCGATGCGAAAAGTTTCACTGACGTCCTCGTAGATTCTCTGTTTTCAAAGACGATACATATGTAGACTCGTTAACGAATTAGGACGACGACGTAGTTGGTTTGCTCTTTCATAACCACTCCAGTTGGTTTGTTCTCACGCTAGCAAATCACACGGCCGAGGTGGTTTGGCCATCCTCGTTTCAGCGAGTAGTTCTGAACGAAGGTGTGAGAGAACGAACAAATATCATGCATTCCCCATTCCTCAGACTGCGGAAATCGAGGAAAGATAAGAATAAAAGAGGAGGAATCAACAAGTACCAACGTGTTATGCTATTTTTAGGCGCAAGGATTCAAGGGGAACGCGAGGGGAATTATATATATATAATACGTGCACGTATAAAAGAAAGCGGACCGCTTGCCTTGTTCCTTCCTCTCTCCCTCTCTCTCTCTTCTTCTTTTTTGGGAAAGTTAGCTTGTGAGTTGTGACTCGTTATTATTATCTCAACCGTCAAGAAATGGAAGTCGTCAATCTTTAGAACGTACGATAGGATCACCTGACGTGGAGCTGACGAGGCCAGGGATCCGTGCAATATACGTGGTGACTTCTAAAAGGCCGAGGCACGTGGCGGAAACAATGCTTATCTCTTAAGAGTAAAGACTAGAATTGTCAATCGATCGGATTAGATTGAGAGGGTCAATGATCTGTTTTCTTTAAATGACTTTGATCGAATTAAATGATTAAAATAGAGTAAGTATTCATCTAAAAAATAAAAAATACATCTAAAAATTCAACAAATTTATACCAAAAAAAGAAAATAGAGTTTCATAATGCTCTACAATTTTGTTTATCTAACAAATTTAAGAATCCGTAAGTTTTTAAATAACAATAAGTCAACATCTAACCATTAAGATACAAAATATATATTTAATACGAACGAGATAATTTTGCGAGATGACATGTTTCACCCGATTCTTTAAGATTGAGTTAATGGATCTAATAGATTAAAATCCTTAACTTAAATTTTAAATTAACGTATTTGACTTTGATCCATTGACAACCTAGCCACAGCCACAACTTACAAGTGAGCAGAAAAAAGAAGAGAGAGACAAATGATGGCATGCCTCAGCAAGTGGACTTCAGCAGTATATTGCAGGGAACTGGCTGAAACTAGATTGGGCTGGAATATGTGTCGGCCTTGTGTTTTTTTTTTTATGGCCTAATAAAGATGTAATCGTCAAAGACAAGGAGCGAAAATTAACGACCACCAGGAGATCTGGCTGGATCAGCTTTGGCATCGATCAGTTGTGGTTTTTGGGTGACGCATTGCTTACTATTGTGGTCGTACCTCTGTCTTCCTCTTCCTGAGTGGTTCATTTGTTTACTTGGTGAACTACTTACTGCTAGTAGGTCGAGAAACAAAGCTTGTTAGGAAATCACTACAAGATGCACCATCTTCTTTTTGATCCTTTCAGTTTACATATATTTGCTTTCAAACCTGGTGGTAGCTAGCTAGGTTTTACTTCTTGAATATGGGGATTGCTTACGGCTACTTAACTTTACTGCTAAAATAGACATGCATAATATGCTTTTTGATATTTGCTACTTACATATTGGTTTCAAATACCCCAGTACATCATGATTGCAAGTGCTTGTTTCAAACAGGAAACTGCATTATTGCTTTGAGTTGAAGCTTCATTGAGCTATGGGGCGTAGGCCTTACGGTTTGCTTCAGTTGGATTCTGGAGAAATAATAAACGGACAAGTGTACGATATGTCAAAAATAATTTGTCGAGTGTCAACAACTTCAGCCAAATGCTGAAACTCCTGTCGCTTTCATTCAAAACGATTTTTGGTTGGTGTACCTCCAATTCCCTGGCTCACAAGTTACAGAGTATTTGTTACGTGGATCTTCTGACCTACACTTCAATCAGAATTCCTTTCCACAAGCCTTGTTCTCTGAGCAAATTCTCTTTTGTTTGTAATAATAAGTTCGGCAGACTCTTAGGATTTGCCTAATTAGCTGTACGAATCAGGGATTGAACGGCAAATTGTGTAGGCCAGACAACAGAATCAGGTATCACAATTTGGTATGTGCTAATCAGCTTATGAGCTGCCATGGACTTCACAACAGGTGTCAGTCATGGATTGAGCTGCTGCATGCTTCTGTCTCGTCACTCATTTGCCTTGCCCGCAAAAGAAACACGTGCATTTCAGCCCCAAAAGTAGAGGAGGTTTTAAGAGATCTTAACTGTTGTTCACAAGGCAAGTGTGCTGGTGATGTGGGAGCCTTGTTGCAAGCAACTAGTATTAGTGGTACTGGTAGAGCTAGCACTACTTAGCACATATTAGTAGAGTTCAAATCGTTCAAGGGTGGGCAAGTGTGTACCTAATGTTGGGTGGAGTTGTTATAAAGTCGTTGCCTTTTGTGAGGGGGTGATTGATGCCACTTTGTTAGTCTGTTTTATTATCTCACTACACCCAAGCATTAGTTCCAACTTCCTAGTGGAACTCAAAAACACCGCTGCTTGCCACTCCTACCTTCACCACCATCCACTTGTCTACTGTATGAGCTCAGGGTCCACGCTAACCTTGCTAGATTCGAAGACTGAAAACATCATTTACACATAACACACGCACATCCTGTGTTTTTGGTACTGTGGGCGTGAAGTGGGAATATCCATGTGTTTGTGTGTGAGTCGCACGCTACCATCTTCTTTGCTTTCACTTTCTAAGTGAACCATGCTCTAAAAGATAGTACAGTCATTACTTGGGTATGAGACTTTTCCCACACACCCGTTTCTTCAATTCTCACCACCGTCCACAAGTCCTTTTAGATCACTCGCCATCAACAGTAAGAATACGTACACATTGGAAAAGAATAAGGACAGTATCGAAACGGAAATTAAGAGGTGGGCATTGACTCCCACGGTACTCTACGCCACTAACTCAGATCCACAATAATAGAAACAAAAGAAGAAGAAAAAAGATGGGAATGATTGGTGTCAGTGGAGGAGTGTTTTGGATTACTTGGGTCCAAGAATAATTCATCTATCTATTACCGTACTATCTTTCAATTTGCAGCTGTATTTTCTTCTGGGTTGGATGGTTTATATTTAAATTATCATGGCTTTATTCTCTAGTCAGTACTAATCACCCAAATCTCAATTTGTTGTTGTTGGGAGGCTTTTTGCTGGCGACAATAGAGGATACTTGTTGGCATGATTTGCTCTTAAACCTTCAGAGTATTAGCAGAAACAATCCTTTGCTCTTTTCAATAATCTTCCACTAGCTTCTCTCATTTACATGTCATCGGATTTATATACGTTTCACTCCAAATATATATGCTCCACTTGTGATTCCATTTTTACTTAACCACTTACGATGGTATAATATGTACTTTATCTGCGTTTGAGATTTGTACCCCATGGATTCTTCTGTGATTTGGTTAAAACTTTGCATCTTCAAAGATGAAATCTCATTATATTCAAACTTCCCCTGGTTTTGCATTTTGAAGAAAATTATTTGAAACTATGAAGAAATTATTTGAAATCTCATTAGATTTCGAAGAACAAATTTAAGATTCTCTTTATTTTCGTTTCATCGAGATTTTCAGTAGGATTATAATTATTACTTCTTCTTTTTCAAAATTTTATCAAATCACGCAAACCTAACAGCCCCTACAACCACAACTGCTTCATTGCAACATATTAAACGTGAAAAGATGCCCAACTGGTCCAATTAGATGGATGGGTTTGGAAGTATTGAATAAGTAGCCTAGTTCTATTAATTTGAATTGCTTCATTGGAAAGTTAAAGAGAAATCATTTTCCTCACTACAACTGATGCCTTCCTTCCTCACACCACCTAGTGTAGTGCTACTCCACAACTCCTGCCCTTTGCCACTTACGTGCTTCACACCACTTCCAACAGGAAAAAAAAAATTCCAACAAATCTTCCTTCCCTTTAGATCCCATCTGTTTTCTCTCATTGACTTCAACTCATTGAATACCTCACTCCTCCCCACTAAACACTGGTACCCAGTTTTAGTCACCCGGCCCACTCGTCTCTTGTAGAGATTACATCCACTCCACTCTGTGGGGACATGATGGCAAGTAAATAGGTTGCAGAACCAATCCTAAAAAGAGTAGTGTACTGCGTTACCCAACTCAAGTCTAACTTACCACTCCCCACAAAATCCCATATTCTGTATTCTGAGGAGGAGAGTATATAGGGAGAAGGAGAACATCATTTATTATGAAAAGTCAATATCCAAATAGTCTTGTGTTATATTACTAGTGGTTCAGTTGCATGCATACCACTGAGTGGTGAAATTAAAGTGATGATGCTGTTTCTCATACCATCTGCACCACTAGTTTTTCTAGGTGTTGGAGTGGGGCATACATAAGTATCCGGTATTCTTAATTAGAAGTCGGAAAGAAGGCAGGCCACTAAAACAGATGGTTCATTACTAACTGAACTGATCAAATAATAATATTCCAATAGAAGTTTAACTGGCCGTTTGGGGTGAGAAAGATAACAAGAATGCGAAAAAAAAAAAAGAAAGGGATAAGAGGATCTCCGGAAGAACGCAATTTACGTGGTTCTAGCGTTGCAAACCAATACTATCAATGAGAATCGTTGGTGAAAAGGAATGGGTTTGCTTCAATGTCATCCGAATCTCTCTCCACAATTAATCTAATCCCCCCCCCCCCCCCAACACTACTTCCCAAGAATCCCCACAACCACACTTCTTTCTCTCTCCATCCCTCGAGCATGGATAATGGATAGATTTGAGTTTTTCCTTGTGTTTCAGCTTTGTCCTTTTTTTTAGGACGAGTGAACGAGTAGCGAGGGCATTAACTTGGCCCACTCTGGTGTTTTGTATTTGTTATATATGTCTGCTTGTTGTATGTGCCCTTAATTTTCAGACTCCAGCTGTTGCAAAATTTGCAAGATGTATATATGGATATGTGCATGTAATATAGTATCATTATTCGCAATACAACAGTTGGGAGCAGCTCGATCGATCGGCTGCCGCTCATCAATTGCTGTCCAAGCCTCCTTTATTTAGACTCTTAACCTTCAGATCTTTAACAAATTAACGCCATCGCATACAGCTCTTTCTAACGACTTGTATACAAAACAGACGGACGAGAGAGGAAGAAGGGCCAATTGTCTTGCAGCCGAAGTGTAACCCATTTTTATTATCATCATCTACTAAAACCGACACTTTTCCGTTGATCTGGTCCGTCACAGATGTGTATGGGCAATCAATGTTCCGTTTCTATTGCTACATCAGTGCTTACAAGCAAACTCGACACAGGTGACTTGATGCTTGGAAACGGTAGAGGGTTACTCCTGTTCCACGAAGGAAAAGAAAAAACTTCATTTTGAATCTATCTCTCTCTCTCTCTCTCTAACTTACTTTCTCTCTCTTCTTTTGCTCCTAATACTAAATATGATAAAAACCATCCAACTCTCCACCCTAGATATCACTTCACTATAAATATAACGCCACCACTCACCTCTCTCTCACCTTTGCTTCCTCCTCCATCACCTCTTCCATCTGTCTCTCCAGACCAACCCTTTCTTGGTTGTTATTACTGGCCCTTGCCAACTCTCTCACTCTATATATACATATACTTTGCCTACCTCTCTTTCACCCTCTCCATTGCTTAGAGCTAGCTTAATTGATCTCCATGTCTCTCTCTTCTTCCTCCAATTCTTCCATGGAAGGGTTGGGATTGGAAGCTCCTCCTGTTCATGACGAAGCCATGGCAGCTGCTGACAACGACAACAACAATAACAGCAGCAATAGCAGCAGCAGCAACAACAACAACGACAACAACAACAACGTGGTCGTGAAGGGCAAGCGGACCAAGCGTCAGAGGCTCCACCCATCACTCACCGGGCAGGCTTCTTCCACGACGACGTCCTCAGCTGACATGTCCGGGAGCGCAACGGAGGAAGAAGAGGACATGGCCAATTGCTTGATCCTCCTCGCACAAGGCCGGGCGTTGGACACGGCTGAGCTGAAGCCGGAGGCGAGAGCGGAAGAACGGGGTGCCGGCGGGGAGAAATTCAGCAGCCGGAGATTCGCCGAAGCAACGACCACCACTAATGGTAAAGCGGGTTTCTATGTCTATGAGTGTAAGACATGCAACAAGTGTTTTCCGTCGTTCCAAGCGCTTGGCGGGCACCGCGCGAGCCACAAGAAACCTAAGACGGCAGCGACGACGATCACAGCAATGGAAGATAAGAAGGAAATCGAGGAAGACACTCTCCAAATCAGTATGGCCACTTTTGCTAAGCCAATTGTGACTCCCATCATCATCAACAACAACAACAACAATAACGGTAGCAACAAGTCAAGGGTGCACGAGTGCTCGATCTGTGGATCGGAATTCTCATCCGGCCAAGCCCTTGGAGGCCACATGAGGCGGCACCGGTCGATTACCACGGCGCCCTCTCCGGGGTCTCCCCAAGAAGTGAAGAAGGAGAAGAATCTGCTCTCGTTGGACCTAAACCTCCCCGCTCCCACCGACGATGAACGATGCGACTTACCGAAGTCAGCCGCTCCGGTCACCGCCTTCCCGTACGCAAGCAAGCAACAACCTCTTCTCTTCACGGCATCGGCACTGGTTGATTGTCATTACTGAACAAACAAGCAAGCAAAAGGATTCCTTCTTTTCATCTTTCCTGACTTCCTCCGCTTCTCCTCCTCCACAAGTCTCATAATCATTAACTAGTGGAGGTCATGTATATTATATGTTCGTCCGTTTTACTGTCTAATTGATAATTCTTTGGATTCTTTACACATCAAATTACTCGTTAATGTTAATCTTTCTAATTGTAATGGATTGAAGGATGCCACCTGCAGTTATGAGATGGCTGTCACTCTTGTTGTTGTAATGTAGCAAGGTAAGATGGCCTAGTTTGTCTTCCAAAGAAAGGGAATGCTGTAGTCAACAAAAGAAGGATTGGGTTCCTCTCATGGCTTGTTCCTTATGCAAGAAAAACTCCCCATTATTAAATAACAAAGTAATCCAATGGGTTACGTGAAGGAGATAGAAGAAAGGAACAATCCCCAACCCAATAAGGTAACTGCCCATCACAAACACCAGCACACAACACCTGGACTACTGCCTCCTCCCATATCTATATCGCGATTCAATGTATCTTCACACACTTCCTCTCTTACACTAAACTGAACTGTTTTACGAAACTGGTGAAAATGAATGTTATCTTCCAAAGTGGGTCGAGATTCAATCCGATCCATTATGTCTTATTCATCATCCATCAAGTAGTATATACCGTCAATGGTAAAGAACATTTGTGGGCACCATCCTTTGCCAAAATCAAATGTCATCAACAAAAGGTAGTGTTCTCACTTGTAAACATTGCTTTGGGATGTCAGTTACCATCCACAGATCCAACTCATAACCTAGAATTAAAAAACAATAAATGGAAGAGTGGAGTAGGGGTTCAGCTATCTTCAAGGTCTTCCATCTAAATCCTTCACAATCTGTAGTGTGCTGTTGAGGTGCACGTTTCGGTAGGTTAAGCACGGGAAGCTGTGGACTCTGCGTGGGGTGGCCCATGATAAACGTGGGCAGAGAAGAAAGGTCTTTGCCTCTTTGGTGTGTTTGTGTTTGAAACTGCCACATGCAGTGAGGGGTTACCTACTTACACGCCCTCAAATCCACCCACTAATTAAATTATTATCAGTTTTCCTTAGAATAGATATCTAATATTACTTACCATTGTCAAAGAAAATTTATAGGAATTCATAGTACTCTACATGTGTAGTCGTAGAGAGCCATTTCCTCCACTGGGGGCGGGGCCAGGGGTACTATGACGTAATGCAAGTGGTTGAATATTCACTTCAAAACTCTCTTAGGTAGCGTTTGGTACGTTGGAATGCAAATAGAGAGGAATGGTATGAATTTTGGAATGGAATTTGGAATAGAATGGAATATTTTTATTCCATTCCAGTGTTTAGTACATAAGTGGAATGGAATGGAAGGGTACAAGAGCGAAAACAGAACAGCTACAGAAGCCTCATCTATTCTAACACAGACGACGTAGTAGTAGAGAGAGGGAGAAAGAGGGAAGAAAGAGAGATAGAGAGAGAGCTTCCACCAGATCTCGATTCAACAACGACAAAAAAACCCCTAATTTTACAAAACATTCTCGCTCGTTCTCGTCCTCTTTCTAGGGTTTTGCTCGCCCCGTGCCGTCGCGCTCTAGAGGGAGGGGGAAGCTGAAATGGTGGGCTCCGTGACGTCGA
>JAMKQA010034639.1:0-11955 GCA_024699735.1 Posidonia australis | reverse complement strand
CCCGCCGGGCCGCCTGTTTCATGGGCCAGCCCGGCCCGGCCGGGATGCGGGCCATGGGCCGTGTCGGGCCCATGGCCTGTTGTGGCCGGCCCCGCCGGGCCGCCTGTTTCATGGGCCGGCCCGGCCCAAATTCCATGTCTACTAATATGTAGCCTATGCATTCTTGAGTCCAAATGGCATCACCTTGTAGCAGAAGACTCCCCACAGGGTGATGAATGATGTCTTCTCCAAATCTTCTTCTGCCATCCTGATTTGATTATAGCCTGAGAATCCATCCATAAATGATAGCATTTTATGGCCGACTATATTGTCTACAAGGATATCAATGTGAGGTAGCCGGAAGTCGTCCTTAGGACTCGCCCGGTTGAGATCTCTATAATCAATACACATGCAAACCCGTCTATCCTTCTTTGGGACTGGGACAACGTCTGCAAGCCATTCTGGGTATAGGACGACTTTGAGGAAGTCCACCTTATGCTGCTTCATGATTTCCTCCTTAAGTTTGAGCAGCCACTAGGGTCGCCATCTTTTGATCTTTTGCTTGACGGCTTGACATCTGACTTCAATGGCAGATTGTGTACTGCTACCTTTATATCCAGACCGACCATGTCGTTATAAGTCCAAGCGAAGACATCTATGTTTTCCTTAAGGAAAGCAATGAATTCTACCCTCAACTGCGGGGTGAGCTTAGCACTGATGTGCAATTCTTTGACATCGTCAGTGGTACCGATGTTCACCACTTGGTCTCCTCCGCCACATGGAGATTCGGCCCTTCTGGCTCATTATCATGGTGCTGGAATTCTATTGGCACATCATCATCCCCATGTGCACCGTTGTCATCGTCCTCCTCGTAGGCGATGAGCTCGAATAACACCTCCTTCTGAAAAGTAGGATTCACTGTATCGAAAGTGCAAACTGCTCTGATGCTTGGCCCTTTCGGCACCGAAAGAGAGTTACACTGACTCTCGTATTCTTGTAATGGCGACAAGCAACCTCTGTGTCACCCTGTTCTATATCCTCTCTCGAGTCAAATGCTTCTTGACTCTCTGATGCTGTTTCATCACTTATTATTGATTTTTATGGTTTTTCTATTTATTTTTTTTATTTTCTAGGTTTTCTGTTTTTTTAGGATTTTCTTTGCTATTTACAGGGGGTACTGTTGATTTGCGGTTGTCCTGTTGCTGACTAATTAGAGTGACACCGCCTACGTTCTTCCCTGAGCTCAGCTCAGGGTCTTTTTTTTGACCCCCACCTTGCGTAAGGTGGGGCTTAAGCTGTTGGTACCATCTAGACCCGCCTACCGGCTGTTGAGTGATAACTCATCTGGTCTAGAGTAAACTGTCTCTTCTTCTTCTTTCAGAACCATGATAGTGGAATGGTCCTACGTTTCCTACGACGAGGGAGGGGCTACTTCAATCATTGCTACTTTGCCTTTCTGGCGCCTCACTTCCTCTATGGTATCTTCTGCCAAGACAGCGAGCTGCTCTTGAAACAGAACTGCCATGCTTTGGAGCACCTCGTCCATCTGTGCCTCTACAACTACTCCTTCATCCTCATCAGATGCAAGATCCACATAATATGCATTCTATGGACCATCATTAGTGCATGTCAATGGTATTGCGCAGGGGTCAGCGCTCCACGCCAACAATCAAATCTAGGCAGGCATTACCTGAGCCGGAGTGTGCTGGGAAAGAGGATTTTCCACATGATATCCGACGGACACTTCATAGCCTGCCTCTGGGATCACTATTGCGACTGAGGTCGTGGTAAGGACTAATGCAGAAGCTAGAACTACTGTTGTTGATGAAGTGACTGGAGCTGTGGTTATGGCTGAAACTGGAACTATCATATATGGCATAGTGACTGTGGTAGGAACTATAGTGGTTGGAACAGAAACTGGTATGGCTGGAACTGAAACTGCGGAGGTTGGAACTGAAACTGCAGTGGCTGGAACTGTAACTGCGGTGGTTGGAATTGTAACTGTGGCAGTTGGAACTATAACTGTCGTAGCTGGAACTGTAACTGCAGTGACTGGAACTAAAATTGTGGTGGCTAGAACTGAAATTGTGATGGCTACAACTGTAACTGCTGTGGCTGAAACTGAAACTACGGTGGCATCTTCTTCAGAAAAGTAATCCTCGATGCTTACGCATTCAACTGTGCTTGATGGAATGTCTCATTGTAGCACCACCGAGTCTGGACTCTGCCCTGGACTGAGAATGCCTGCACTAACAAAGTTAGTACAAGTGGGAGAATGGTTCAACTTTGATCTCTGCAAGTGTCGGGAACATTCTTCTTGACACAGTTGATCGTAACTAAATCCTTCTCAATCTCTTCGCTCCTTAACGGCAACAGGCTCAGCGATCCCCTGACCGTACTTCTCAAGAGGTGTCCCTTTCTCATATCCCCAGCGGCGACATAAATTCTCGACCATCTTGGAGGGGTTGCTATGGACAAGTGGGTAGCTGCCACGTTCAAATTCGGGAATGAAATTAAACAGCTCAAACCGATTAACTCAGAATAAAAGACCTGAAGGCTTGGAGTCAAAGCAGACAGTCTGGTGGGACAGGGTTGACACAGCATCGATCTTCTCCTTCTCAAAGTTTTCAACCACAACGGTAACAATGTTATCGCCCCAACTAAACTTGATCATGCAATGGAGAGGCGACAGGATGACCTGATGCTTGTGGAGCCAAGGGTGCCCAAGTAGGAGAATAAACGAAGGTTAAAGATCCATGACGTAGAATTCCAAGTCAAACTCAGCTAAGCCAATGACGAAGGGGATTACCAACAAGCCCAATGCATCGTGGTACGTGTTGTCGAACGACGTCATCCCCTTTACCTCTGGCACAATATCCTCGACTTTGAATCGGAGCTTACTTGCTGTACGCAAGGGGTAGACATTCACGCCTACACTGTTATTGACCAAGGTGAGGGGAATGCGAAAGTTCTTAAACTGTACCATTACGAACAATGGTTGGTTGTGATTGATCTCCGCTGAAGGTAATTCTTGGGAAGTGAAAGAGATGACCTGGGGTGTGGCAATCATGCTTACCATTGTTTCTAGGGCTGCAGGTTCTATGGTGGGGGCTACATGGGTGGCTTGGAAAACCCAGAGGAATGCCTCTCGGTGCTCGGCCGAAGTGTGGATCAAGTCCCAAATGGAAATGTCGGCCTTGACCTTCTTAAGTTGAGCAGTGATGTCGGCTACAGGCTTGGCTATGGTGGAAGAGGACTTTATTAAGGCTTCCTCAGTGGTGGGCTTCACTGGTTGGCTTTTTAGCTATGGTGGAGCTACAGTAGGCTGGGTTTGCTTAGGCTCAGGAAGTGAGGCCCTATATACCCGCCCCGAACGCATGACCTCGGCACACATCTCTGCGGCATAGTCATAGGGCATGCGATGGGTATTTTAGGTCAAATTAACAACCACGGGTGCCCTAGTGACCAACTCTGGCTGAACAAGGGGTAGGCTTGCATCTGGTAAAACTGGAAGGGATACGGGTCAAGGAGACTGCGTGGTGGGATGAACTAGCAGGGTAATGGTGCTATAGATGAAGGGGATTGTGCTAGTAGGGTCACTAATGTGGTTGGTAGGGGTGAGTGTGCTAGCAGGATTGCTGGAGCACCAGGTGATGGTGGGTGTGCTAACGGGATTGCTAGATATTCTGGTCTAGCGGTGAGTTGGATCAAGTTCACTGTGGAGCTTGAACCCTCGAGAAACAAGTGATACAAAGAATGTGGGAACGAAGTAGACGAATCATGAATCAAATCCGAAGGGTCTAGCGTGGAAACATTGGACCAGGTGAGAAAGAGAACATGAATCCCAAAGGTTCCTGGAGCATATGGATGGTCGTGCTCGGGGAGAAACTGGCTAACAATGCTAGGGGGATTAGTGACAGATGCAGATGCTTTTGTTCATGTTGGTGCTGATTCCATCTGCTGGGTGTGAATGACAATGACGTTATGGTCAATCAAGTCCTGAATAGCATGCTGGAGCACGAAGCAACTATCTGTCACATGCCCCGCGGCTCGATGGAAGTTGCAGAATAGGTCTGCTTTGTACCACCCCAGCAGTGGATGCGGCGGTGAGCGAACCTCCGAAAACTTCAGGAGCGACTGTACCTTCGGGAGGATGACACTCAAGGACTCAACCAGAGGCGTGAAGTGGCGCTCTAGGTGCGCATTCGTGCCTGACCTTGGTATGATCCTGGCCTTGCCGGTGCGACGGGATACACTAGCTCGACAACAGCGGTGATGTGAGAGGTGTGTGGTGCTTTACGCGTGGGTGCATAAACAAACTGTTGTTGAGCTAGGCATCTCGTGTCAACAGGCGCCACAAGAGATCCAACGTATGCAATGGTGTTTCGGGGGGGATCCCTCCTCTTATTGGCGTTATCGGTCACGCCATTGCTAGTGTCACTACCACTTGTACCTGGGATGGAAGCAAGGGACGTGGCTTGTTTGGCGAATGCAGTGATCGCGGGGAAGCTGCCACTACGCAGCAAATTTTCTACCGAGCGTCAGCGCAGATCAGTGATGCAAAAGTGATGATAGGTTGTATGCTAAGCAAGGCCCCGGTGGCTGGCTACGCTCCATGGATAACCATCTCAATGGATTCCTCATCAAATGGTTTATCTCGAACTTGTGAAACAAGAGCGCGCCAGCACCCAACATACTCTCCAAATGATTCATGGGGCTTCTGCTTGGTGGCGGCAAGGTCCTCACACTTAGGGACCAAATCAAAATTGAAGGAGTACTATTCTAGGAACGCCTGGCTGAGGTCGTTCTAAGTCTTTATCCGGGCCATATCTAAAGAGGTGAACCATTTCAGTGCAGGACCGGTCAGAATGTTTTGGAAACGACGGATCAATAACCTCTCGTCAACCTGAAACTGTGCGAGATCTCCCCAATACGCCCTTAGATGCAAGATAGGGCAGCCTTTACCATTGTATTTCTCAAAATCCGGGACTTGGAAATTCTATGGGAGAGTAGCCTCTAGGAAATAACAGAGGTCCCAAAACTGGTAAGACTAGCATTCTCCTCCTTACACTTGTCGAAGTGCTTTCTCAAGATCGCCCACCCTAGCGTGGAGGGCATCTAGAGCGGCTGATGAGGGTGATGCAGTCAGGGCGGGTCCTGCGTATGCCACATGGATCGCACTGAGGTGCTCCTCCTGATCCACTATTGCGTCTGCTGGTGTCGGTGCACGATGGTCGACGTACCCACATGTTGGTGCAAAGTGCTATGGGGTGTATTCAGAAACTTGGTTCTGATGCAAGAAGGAAGGGAGAGATGCATGATGTGCCAAGTGAGGTGCAGTGTGATTAGGGTATAGCTGTTGTCCCGAGACGGATCTGGGGAATGAGACGTAAGGGTGTTGGGCCCCTGCCGAACCTAAGGCTGGTGTAGACACCCCAATTTTCCTAATTTTGCAGGACGAGGGTCTGGTGGCTGAGCTCAAACCCCTTAACCTAGGCCATTTGGTTCCTGGAGACCCAATTGGGCCTATGAAGGCCCACTAAACCCTGATTGAGCCCATTTGGGCCCACTATACCATTTCAAGCCTATTTGACCTCATGGAAGTCTTTTGAGTCCATTTAGCTCTTTTGGACCCATTCAGCCCTAATCGGGCCCATGTCAGCCCACATAGGTCCACTGAACCCAATTTGAGTCCATTAAGGCCCATTAAACCTATTTAGGCCTATTCAACACCTTTTAAGCTCAACCAACCTGTTTGGGCCTAATCGAGCCCATGTGGGCCCATAAGGCCCACATAGGCCCATGAAGGCCCACAGTTGCCCTTTGGACCCTAATCGAGCCTATTTGGTCCCACAGAATTTGTTTAGGCCCACTTAGCCATTTCGGGGCCCATCCAGTTCATCGGGAGGGCATTTGACCCATCTGGGCCTATATGGGCCCACAAAACCCACAAAGGCCCATGATGCCCGTTCAGGCCCACTGAGCCCGACTGAGTCCGGCTTAGACCCTAGATTCAAAATTGCTCAACCTACATTCCCTAAATCAAGCCCATTCACCCCATTTCATCAAATTCAAGCAATATCACATTTTTTTCATTATTGACCAAAGTTCATACCAAATTATTTAAATGTTTTCAACCATTTCCATTTTCTCTACTGAACCCATTCTTCAGCGCCATCTGAGCTCAACCAGCCACGAAATTGGCTTCTAATCCAGCAGCCGGGTCGAGTCCAGTACTCCCTCAATGGGTCAGGTAGCTTGGGCCGTCGGATCAGCTCTCGCCGGAGGAGTCTTGGCCACCGTTGATCTCCTGTTGGCAGGAAAGGGGGACAGCTTGGGGACAACCGTTGAACTCCTGTTGGTTTGTTAGGGGAAGTGGTTAGTTCAGTTGCCAGATTAAGTGGGTTGTTACAGTGGAGTTGACGTTGGGTTCCGGCGGCTATAAAAGGAGGATAATATGTAGATTTTTCGAGAGTTTTTTAGCCACCGCAATCCAGAGAGAGGAAGGGAATTCAGAGTGAGCGAGGAGTGAGGAGGAGAGAAGCGCGGAGCAGGAGCTGTCGCGGAGGAGGAAGGCTGCTGTTCCAGACGAAGTGATTCCAGCCAGGTACACGCCACTGATCCTCCTGATTGTCTGAATTAGGCTTTCCAATCTCTCTTCCCCCTGTCTGGAGTGTTTCCAAGGAATCCGGAGTGATCCCTTGGCCTACGACGCCCCGCCGTCGCCAATTCCGACAACAGAGGTGGGGGGGAGGGCAATCCAGGAAGTATCCTGGATCCCCGACACCTCTGGCCTCCTCTCCTGACCTCCCTCGACCTCACCGGGTCTTGCTGAGCCATTCCGAAGCCTCCAGTCGCCTTCGCGAGGATCACCCGAAGCTGCGCTCGCAGTCGCCACCGCCGAGGAAGACGACCAGAGCTCCTACTGTCCGCTCGCCTCCCACCGTTCTGCACCGCCCCGTGGTCGTCCAAGCACTCCAGGAGCTTCGCCCAACCAAGCCCGATCCACCTGAGCAGTTGAAGAGCCTCCGCGACCGCTGGACGTCTCGCGCCGTCTACCCCGTCGGAGTTCACCGTCGGCGACTTCCGGATGCATCCGCAACGCCTCTTTGCGCTCTCGGATGAGGAGAAGCGGCCACACCGTTCCCCCAAGACCGCTGAAGCCTCCAGAAGCCATGCCGCAGCTCCAAGCGCCGCCAGTCGTCGCGAGTCCGCCGCCGGAGCAGCTCGACGGCGTCCTGGGTGGAAGGAGGATTCCCACCGTCGAGTCAAGGATCCACTCCGTTGGATCCCTTGGCCTTTTTCCTCCCTTGCTTCTGGTGTAATCTGATCTAAGATTAGACTACTGGAAGCCTTCTTCTGGGCTTCATCGGGCCCTTTCTTTTAAAAAAGAATTAAAAATATTTGTTTCTTTGAATAAAATACAGAAAACTTTATTTTCATTGCATTTCGGTCCTTTCAGAATTACATTTAGGTCCTTTTATTACATCTAGGTCCATTCATCATTTTTTTCAAAAAAGCTTCGAATATAGTTTTAACTGAAAATATTACATGTTCTACCCTGGACTTTTAAAATAATGTTTTCAGTGTTTAAAACTTTAGCATAAACCCCTAGAGTTTTTGAAACCTGATTTCTCTCAGATATTTTGCTAAAAAGGCCTTGTACTTTCTTTAAAACTTTCTGAAAGTTCTCTTTTTCTGTGAAAATTGCATGTAGACCTCTAAGCTTCCTTATAATTACTCGGACAGTTTAGTTTTTCTTTGTAAAATTGCACAGAAGCCCTCATACATTCAAAAATGTTTCTGAATGCATATTTTTGATGGGTTAATATCATTTAAGTCCCTGCACTTTCCAGATAGCCTCCAGAATGTTCTTTTTTTTGGTTTATTTGCACAAAAGCCCTTGGATTTATTCTGAATGTTTCCAGAAGCATGTTTTTGCTGTGAAAATTGCATGAAACTCCCTGAGCTCCTTTAAAAATTTTCCAGAAGCATATTTCGGCAGGTTAATTGCATAAAAACCCCTGAACTTGTTTAAAAACTTCTCTGATTGCTGTGATTGTTGGGCATTTTGCAGTTTAGCCCCTATACTTTGTTCAAACTGTTCTGGATTGTTGTTTTTAGGGGTAAAATGACTGTTTTGCCCCTGAAACTTTCTGATCATTTCTGAGACATTTTATTGCATTTTTATCCTGATTTTGTGCAGAATTGGCATACATTGCATGCATTAGTGGGTAAATTGCATTTTAACCCCTAGAGGATTTTATTTGCACTAGAAATGCCCGTTTGACCCTGGATTTGGCATACATGCATGGAATGTGTTGTTTTCTATGTGCTTTCCGATGATTTGAGCTTTCAGACTCCGATTTTCCTCGGATTTGGGCTTTTTGCAGAAAACCCCCTGTATTCTCCGATTTTGCACACACACTTGCATTTTGCATACTTTTTGCATCATTTCGCACGGTTTCTTTCCGTCTTTTCATCCTGGCTCGGAACACGCTTTTTAGTTATGTCTCGAGTTTAGTTTTCTCCTCGTTTTCCATGATTCCCTCGGTTTGCCGCAGTTTTTCACTTGCTTTGGTTTTCCATCGCCCGAGGGCGTACAGTAAAAGGCTTACAAAGCTGACATGGTCCCGAAACAAGGATTATCTTCCCCTTTTTGATTTTCTCGGATTTTCGCTATTTTACGAGACGCTTTTCGAGAATTTCACGATTTTCCTTATCGCCCACGGACGTACAGTAAAGCGGCATTGTCCCTGCCTACATTCGACCCACGGAATAACTTTTCTTTTTCCCATTTGACTTCTTTTTACTTCGATTTTGGCATGATTTCATCATTATCATACATAAGCATGTAGAATAAGCAAGCACGCATTTTAGCAGACCTTAGACAGTAGGAAGCCTAGAAAGACCAAGTTTTCTCGGGCGCATGGGGGTGCCTAACCCCTTCCCCATGCGTAACCAGAATCCTTAACCTTTCTCTGACTCGCATTCATCTTGCATCATCCATTTCGCACGGAGCACGCATTCATTGTGCATATTGTCTTTCCTCTTGATTTTCTTGAGGTTCTTCTTGGTTTTCCTCGTCTTTCCATTAAAAGATTAAGTGGCGACTCCCTTTTCTTGCTTTTTTCCTTTCCTTGCGCCTTCACCATCCTGACATGGCTGTGATCCTCCTTCCCGCCTCCCTCGGGTCGACATGGTCACAATATCATAAACGGTTTTACCTTGTTTCATGTAAACAATGGGAAAAATACCATCTTCTGGGAAAATAGATGGTGAAATGGAAATAAACTCAAAGACATCCTACCTGATATCTACAGGAGAGCAAAATTTAAGCAAGCCTCTGTTGAAAAGGTTGTAAGAATCATGTATACAAATCCAAACAACCTTCTGGTTGAGCCATTATCTTTCACTGACTCCGGGCTCCTGTATTCTCAATTGGAACTATTATTTGGGATAATTCCTAATGTAGGATTAAATACAGAGGATGATAAGATTATTTGGAAACCTACTAATAAGATCTTCACTGTTAGATCGTGTTATGCTATGTTAAATGATGGTGGACTCAGATTTAAATTTTTTGAGGAAATCTGGAAGTGTTGGGTTCCACTCAAAGTTAAATTATTTTCGTGGTTGGTTGCTTGTAATAAAATTTTGACCAAAGAAAACTTAAGTAAAAGGGGATGGAATGGTCCCACCTTATGTATTTTCTGTAATAACCATACTGAATCTGTAATGCATCTATTCCTATTTTGTCCATTTACTTACTCCATATGGAATGTTTTTGCAATTTCCCCTTTGTACCCTGCTATACTATCTATAGCAGACTTATTTAATATGCCGCCTGTGTTAAAATTTGATTTGCCTGTTATAGGCTCTCTTACATTTGTGTAAATATTCCTTTGGTCTATTTGAAAGGAAAGGAACAACAGAATTTTCAGGGGCATTCTCAAAAATAAATGTATGATTGTTAATGATATTATATCTTTGACTATTTGTTGGGTTGAGTATTTAGGTGTAGGTTTTGAAAAAAATGAGATTCTGCATTCCTTCAATTCCTTTCAGCACACTAGAGGCATGGATATTGATTCTTTGGCTGCAAACTCTGAGCAGCATGTTAGGGATGAAAATGTATCCACCCCTGCTCTTGTAGACGATAATCCCCTTTGATTGGTCAAATTCTTATTGACCACTATCAAACTTATTTACTCTGATACTCTCTTTTGGTTCTGTAATAATTTTTAAGCCTCAATACTTTGGCTCTTTGCTCCTTAACAGTGGAGCTGTGGAACTGTAATATTCTCACAATACTTGGACCTTTATATGTGGTTTGCTTTTGGAATATATAAAAAATAGATTACCGATTTCAAAAAAGAAAAAACAATCGTTAGGGCTGCACCAAGCTTTTCTTTATTATACTCGTGCTTCTTAGTGATTTCCTTTACTGCAACTTAATATATCGCAGCACTGCATGTTGTAATAAAAGGAATCAATGGTGTAAAAACATATATACAAATGACAAATTAAGAACACAAACAGATAATTAATCTGGAGCCTCTTTTCGTTTTTTTCCCTTTCGTCAATTGATCATCATTTCTTGCATGAATATATTGGTAAACCACGACTGACACCCACCAAAACGGAGCTGACACCATTTCTGCTGCTATATTCCAACTTAACAAAGTGAAGGACTCCTTCATTCACCTCCAAATCTGTCTGCAAAATTTTGGAGGCTTCTTTTTTCAGGTTAAAAAGGAATCACTCCTATGCTGTCTTCCAATAATGATAGACTTTTTGCAACACCCTACCAACAATGCTTTGCAATTCTCTGGTCATTATCCTAAGAAAGTTTGGCTTGCCTCACAATAATCACTGCAACTTCAAACTTCTTTGAGGCATCATACTCTACCCTCATCATGGGAAACACGTAAGAATCGAACAATTGTGGCCCCACTCCTAGTGCTGAATCATCTGTATCAGTTGACATCTTCAAAGATAAATCAGTCGATGATACTTTACTGGGAGGAATTCTTTGGACTTTCAGTAACTCTTCTCAGTACGGAACTAATTTCATGGGAATTAACATGATCTTGCCCTGTGTACAACACCTTTGCATCAACAGCATAGCCAGAAGTTGCGGCACCCTCCAGCGTATTAAATGACCCTGTCGTAACATTTGAAGCACGCTAGCTCTCTGGCCTTACCACTACGTACGAATACAACCAGCGGTTCCCACTACCAACCCAACCAGCAGCCTCTCTCTTCTCCAGTTCTCCTCCGCAGGGAGACCAATTCCTCACCCATACATAAATTCAAATTTCAGCATTCAAGACGATAAAAATTTGATTAAAAAACACGCTATTCTAAAAGAATGTAGTTGGCATGCATACCACTCCAATAACTCCTGGGATCCATCCTTTATAAAGGCAAAGGAATACTTCCTTGCACCAAACATTCCGTTGCACTTGGTGGCCTGTGGAAATTTAAAAAAAAACAAACTTTATCAAGCATATATATTAACAACGTAAAAATACGATGACAAGCCAAATTAACGGCAGTCACCCTCCCATAAACTAGCAAGTCAATCGGTTATGTCATGGACAACCCGATAAATGTTGAAACACCACGCCTAAAGTACTAGCTAGGGAACTAATCTCAACATTCCCTACACAAGTTAAATGGACAAAATATGTATAAAAGAGAAATTTAAGCACAATTGTGTGAGATGTGCAACAAATTAGACCCATTTGGTTTAAAATATCTGTATCCGTATCCATTTATGAGCATATACGAATATCCATATCTACTCAGGAGTAGATATGGATACGGATATCTGCAAATATATATATATATATATATATAGGGAAAAGTTCAGATGAGGACATGTCCTCTTTTTAGCATTTTAAGGACAACACCAAAAAACACATATTAAGGATTCAAATTCAAAATCCATTCCATAGATCTTGATACACT
>JAMKQA010034638.1:0-11191 GCA_024699735.1 Posidonia australis | reverse complement strand
CATCACCCAAGGGCGTACAGCAAAGCGGCATTAACAATGCCTACATTTGACCCTTGGATTAACCTTTTCCTTTGATTTCACTTCTCCTTGATTTGGCATGTTTTCGGTCATTTTCACGCATGAGCATATAGAATAAGCAAGCATACATTTAGCAGACCATTGACAGTAGGAAACCTAGAAAGACCGAGTTTTCTCGGGTGCATAGGGGTGCCTAACTCCTTCCCCGTGCGTAACCAGAATCCTTACCCTTTCTCTGGCCCGCATTCATCTTGCATTATCCATTAGGCACAGATCACACATGCATTTTGCATTTTGTTTACTTTCTGCCTTTTTTGTGTTTTCTTGGTTTTCCTCGTCTTTCCATTAAAAGACTAGGTGGTGACTCCTTTCCTTATCCTTTTTATCTTCCCTTTGGTGTTTCCGAGTCTTGTCTCTTCCTCTAGATTCACCATTTTCGTCGTGACAGTATCAGACCTCCCCGTGTGTTTCCGCACACCGAAGTAAGGTTTGGTGAACCGCGCCTAGCGGTTCCACCGGCATGGTCACAATATGCATATAAGTGTTGCTTTGGGGATATGAAATGAAGCGAAATAATAGCAGAACCTTGAAAAAAGCCAAGCAGCACAAGCACCCGTGTATTCCTAGTAAGCAGGAAGAAAAGAACAATGTCCCTTGACAGTTATGGCAGTTATCCAGTGGGCCCCTTTATGTAAATAATTTAGTGCATGAAATGGCCGTGAAAATTGTGTTTCAACCCCTGACACTCTACAGCTTGTCATCAGGAGCAAAATATAAAGTTTTAAGAAGAAGCCAGCTCATGGTCTGCAAAAAGTCACCAGATAGGGTAATTTGCAAAAAAAAAACCCCAGCCTTTCGTACAATTGCCAAGTAGTCCAAAAGGATGCCGGAAGTTATAAGTGGAGCAGATATTCATAAGACTTAACCGAATATCAAATATCATTGCCCAACAGCACTACGACAATTAGCAATTTGTCATATTGGGCAATTTGCAGTAAAGATGCCTCTAGTTTTGGGAAATTGCAAATAAGTCCGCACCTTTTTGCAAACCCACTGCAGCCAAAATCAATTGGGATCAGAACTTCAACAAGGTTATTGCATACATCCGTACCACTATCAAAAAGCTAGTAGCCAGCATATTTACAATTTCGCCCTTCGACGCACCATTGCCATTTTCCTTCCTAGGGGACAATCCAGGGATCGTTTTGATTTTTCAGGTTCTCCTTCCAAGCGGATGAGATCCTTCTACCTTTGCCCTCTTGGATTTTCATGGGTGCGAAATCTAGCTTGTTGACTTTGATCGGGCGGTCAATGTCATTTGCTCTCTTGGATTTTCGCAGGCGCGAAATCGAGCTTGTTGACTTTGACGAGACGATCAATGTCATTTGCCCTCTTGGATTTTTGCAGGAGCGAAATCCAGCTTGTTGACTTTGACCAGGAAGTTAATGTCATTTGCCCTCTTGGATTTTCGTGGGTGAGAAATCTAGCTTGTTGACTTTGACCGGGTGGTCAATATCATTTGCCCTCTTGGATTTTCGCGGGCGTGAAATCCAGCTTGTTGACTTTGACCGGGCGATCAATGTCATTTTCCCTCTTGGATTTTCGTGGACGCGAAATCCAACTTGTTGACTTTGACCAGGTGGTCAATGTCATTTGCCCTCTTGGATATTCGCGAGGAGAAAATCCGACGGCTTGACCTTTTGACCAGATGGTCAGGGTCCTTGCCCTTCTCTTGGATTTTCACAGGCAAGAAATCTAGCGGCTTGACCTTTTGACTGGATGGTCAAGGTCCTTATTCTTTCCTTTTTGGGTTTTCGCGGGCACGGAATCCAGCTGTTTGACCCTTTGACCGGGCGGTCAAGGTCCTCTTTCACTTTTTCTCTTCTGAGTTTTCGTGTGCAAGAAATCTCTTTTTTGCCCTTGGTCCGTGCGGACAGGGCCTTCTTGTTTGACAAAAAATTTGTTTATCATGCCCCTTTTGTTTGGGCTGGTATCCCCAACTACTCGGTTGACAACCATCATACTGTCTGGTGATCGGGTTGACAAGACTTGATTGACTTGTCGTATCCCGCCTCCTTTGGTTGATAACCTCAATAATCCGGCTGATGAGTCTGACAACTTATCATTTTCCTGCTAGTGGTTCCCTCTGTGTGCAGGATCTCTTTATCTTTGCCATTACTTCAGCACTAACATTAGCATTGCATCATCTTGCAAGCATCCACTCTTGTGTTTTATGTTAGCATCCGCCTTGCATCGGCTTTCAGATCGGCTCTTGCATTTGCATCACATCTCCAGCATGTAGATCAGCAGACGCACGCATTTTGCATTTGCATTTGCATTTGGCAACATGTCATGATTTTCGATGCATCCACCGGATAAGTGACTTACTGCCTACAGTAAACACCATCCTTCTGTAACCTCAAAATGGGGGTATCTTGACAACCCTGAGCATCAGTCTTGGCTCCTTTCGTCCCTCGACCTCGCTCAGGGAGGGGCATTTGTAGACACCCTGATTTTGAGGTGACTCATAGATGAATTTTCTAGATGTTGCTTTGGATATGCCAAACCCAATCCCATTAGTTAAACCAGCCACAAACCTATAGCAAGCCTGTAACCCAATTAGAAATTCAGACAGGTAGGGGGGAGCACCAATTTGGTGCACCTATTTGGAGCACCGAGTAGGAGCACTACAGTGGCACACCTAGCTGGAGCATCAGATAGGCACAGCGATTTGGCACACCAACCTGGCACACCAAGCTAGCGCACAACCCCTTTTCAGGCTGCTGACTGCTGACTTTCCACCTCCCATGTCTACAATCTTCACCAACGAATATGCCATGGAATCTACGCCAAGCTCTTCGTTTACGAGGCTGCTTGCATTTCATGGGGGTTACCCTTGAAAAATCCTATATAAGGATCCCCATAGGCAGCCATTTGGGACCCTGATCAAGCTATCCAACTCTCTTGAAAAACTGGTGCAAGCTATCTACTGATCCCTTCAAACCAATCTCATTTTCTCAAGCATTCCCTTGTATTCTGAAGCATTTCCAGCCCTTCCAAATAAACATGAATCAAATTATCTTTGATCTTCTAAGAAGGAACATCTTGGACAAGGTAGGCTCCTCTCCCCCCATTTATCTTTAATCTTAGTTCTTACACCAAATAAAGCATGCCTTGAACTTCACACATAATCTGATTTTTACTGTTTACATAAGAGTTTTATGATAGGATTGTTTGTTTCCTGTGCAAGATACGCTACATGTAAATCTGAATGATAAAAATCAGCACCTTGGAATTCCTGTGGGTTGCTTTTCTTTTCTATTTTACACAAGGAACCATGATTCATGCACATGTATGCTAGGAAATATGCAGTAGATATGTTCTTTATGTGTCCATCGTATGCATATGGTTAATGAATTCATTCACTTATTTCTTATGCATTAGGATCTCATGCAAGCATTTTCACCCATGAACCCATGATTTGATATGTTTTGGAATTAAATGATAAAAGATATTCATTTGTTATTGTTTCATCATGTTTTAGTCTCTTATCATTTGTATAAACTAATCTGGGTTAAGAAAAATCAATTATCTTTGAAATCTGGACCAGATTCTGAATCAAACTGCAGTCTGATTCAGATATTCGGGGGAGCACCATTCTGGCGCACCAAACCAGAGCACCACTCTGGTGCACCCTTCTGGTGCACCAGACTGGTCAGAGAGCAAATCACCTTGTTTGCCTTTCAATCTGCATTGTTTCTCGGATGAATTTAACTCTGGTTTTCCTGGTGTTTATTCTCTGGTATATCAAGTCTTTGCATGTATGTTTTCATCTTGAGATGCTACTGTTTTAAGAATTTTATTGCACCTTGTGTACTCAGCCCATGGCTGAAATCTGGTAGGTTGTTTGCCCTTTGGTCCTATATAGAGATTCTTATGCATCAGCCTATGATCCAGGTAACATGGCTGAACTCTGTTGCTTTCATTTAGCATGAATAGAAGGTGATCTTGTGTGAGGCTTGCAGCCCTTGAGCACAAGGTTCATATATCTTCTCATGCTTGCATTGGTTTAGATTTTCAAAGTATATTTTCCAAGTTTACAAGGACTTTACATTGCGTAACTTTCTGTAATGCACTTATATGACATTTGCATTGCATGGATTTCTATGTTTTCCTTGGCACATCTTTCTAGACCCCACTAGAGCTCTTAGGTGGCACACCACACTGGAGCACCAGTCTGGCGCACCTAACAGATGCATCAGCCTATTCTCAATAGCACACAGCAGCTTTCACATAGTTTTTAGCATGATTTCTTGTTTTGATTTGCTTCTGGATTTTTCTGGTTTTCTTCTTGGATATATCAGGAAAACCCAACTTTGTTTTCAATCCTTTTCATGCATGATAACTCATACATTGCATATAGTAAAGCAAGGATGAAAATCACTCGATGATGTTAGATCTTTTGATCATATCCGTGCAACATCCTTGCACCAGGGCTTGTCTCATTACGCGAGTGACATTTCTGAGCATTAGGACACACCCTGCATCCCATGCACCCCTATTTTAGCATAAGACACCACTTACACCTAGCATGGCATGGCTTATCGCCCTCGGGCATACAGAAAGGCTGAAAAGCCGACATTTCATATAAGTAAACGAGAAACCCATAGAAAGACCAATTTATAGGGCATGAGGGAGCCTAACACCTTCGTTGTGCGTAACAGGGATCCTTACCCATTTCTGGTTCATGACCTGCTTTTCATTGGCTTATTTGCATGATTTATATGGTTTTCCTTGTCTTCCATTTTAATAGACTAGGTGGCGACTCTTTTATTTTTTTTTATTTTTGCCGTGACTTTGCCGACCCTCGTGCATTTGGCCTTTTGCGTCAAGCCCGAGGCTGTCGTCGGCATGGCTACATAATGAAAACTATGCAAAATGCATGAAAGAGTACCTAATGTGTAAAAGATGCTGAGGAATGACTTAGACAAAGATTATGCATGACTAAGTGCAAAAACAAACATGCATGTGCATGAATTAGTGGCACAAAGGTAATTTTGTCATTTCTATGGCCAGATGTGATAAATGCATGTATGTGGATGATGCATGGTCTAATGTATGCAAAATGTTAGGGAAAAGTTATTTGCGAGAAAACATGAAAGGGACAAGGTTTTAAATACGAGAAAATGATGTAAACATGTTAAAGGACAAGTTTAGGGACAAAAGTGTAAAATTCACAAAAAAAGCGAAAGCTGATTAAAGTATGTTCAGTGCCTTTTATCCTAGTGTGCAGATGATCGATTAAATGAAAATGTGCCACTAAGATGTGTAAAAGTTGCACCTTGGTAATTTCTTGAGAATCCAGTGTCTAATTTGCAAAATTCACATATAAAGTGCAAATGTGACTAAAATGTGAAGTCAAAGATCCATTTACAATGCAAACATGATTTTTAAGTGAAAACTATATTTAAGTGCAGAACTATGAATAAAAGAACTAAAAAATGTCAAAAATGAGTGTCTTACAATTAAAACCCTAAATGATGAATTTGAAATCAGTCTAAAGGTCTAGATGCAAATTTCCTATACTCAATGACTGTATGCTCTGAATCTGGGCGCTTACATGCAAAATTTTAGGACTTAAATGTGATAAAAATTAGACTTTTATAATGATCAGTGTGATTATGAAGTCTTTCAGGGTTCAGAATGCAAATCTCATAGGGAAAATTCATTTTAAAAACTCTAAATGCTCAATCTAAAACCTAAGGACTTAATTGCAAAGAAAACATGACTGCAGGGGTTTAAATGTTAGAAAACATGTATTAATGCAATAATCATGAAAAATTAAAACATCCAGGAGCCATATGCAATTTTCACAGGAATAATAAAAGAGATAAAAATTATTTAAAACCACAAGGGCTTAAACATAAAAAACAAGACTTAAAAGAAACGATTTAAGGACCTAACTGTAAAAACACTTGAGGACCTAATCTAAAAAAGCTCCTTTTTGAAGTTCACCAGCGGTCAGTCTCTGGCAAGGACTCTGGTAGGTCTTCGGCAGTGGCACAACGACGGAGGAAGGTTCGTGACGGTCGGGGAAGCTTGAGGGTGGCATGGCGGTGCTCTCTAGCATGGTGGACAGGACTGGGGTGGCCTGAAATGCCATCCCCACCTCTGACTCCGGCGAGTTGGCCTGTCAGCACTAGGTAAGACGACAACGAGGCGGTAGCAACGCTCCAGTGATGGCACGGCTCAAGCGCAGGTCGGAAGAACATCAGGGTGGCATGAGGAGGCCCTTGGAGGTGTCGGCGAGGATTGGGGAGGTCTAGAGTGTTCCTCCCATCCCCTGTGTTGGAGGCGACCGCAGTGGAGGTACTAGCGCACTCCAAGCTCTGGAACGACGACACAGCGTCATGGCGAGGTTTGTGGCGATGTGGCGGAGCTTCTAGAGGAGGTGGTGAGCAGCAAGGGCATCTGGAGGGTTCCAATGGCTTCGCGGCGGCGATTGATGGTGTAGAGCGGTGGTAAGAGGTCTCCAGCCATTGGAGGCCAACTGGACTCCTCTTGAGCAATGGAAGCTCAAGGATGAGGAGGAGGAAGAGGGAGGAGAGGCCCTTGGGGCCACCCCAAGACCAGGAGGCCTGCGGTCTTGCTGGTGGTGGTGAACTGATTCGAAAGTAATGGGAAAGGAGGGGGTGGACCGAACTGATGTTCCTCCTAGTGTGGTTGGTCGACGACGGTGCTCCTCAAGACCGGCGGCTCTGGTGGTAGAGGTCTAGAGGCTCTGGTGTGTTGCAAGAGGGTTGAAGGATGTGCTTTGAAGCTGGGGGGATTGCTAGGATGGCTCTAGATGTGGGTTCTTGAGGCTTAAGCGTTGGAAGAGAGAGGGGTTGAACTGTCGACGGTCGAAGGCTTTTAAACGCTGGTCAAGCCTTCTCCCACCGTCGATCCTTCTCCTTAGGGGACCAGCACCGTTAGATCAAGCACGTGCTAGAGGAGGGAATGGCTCAAGATCAAGGGAGATCAATGATACGCTCCGGAGACTACGGGATCTCATTGGAGATCTCACCGAAAAACTCGGGCTGTCGCCGGCAGTCAAGGCTTACTGAAATTATTTTTGTGTTTTCTAAGGTTATTGATTGAGAACTGTGAAATGGATGTATTGGACTGAACGGGCCTGGGTTTTGGGCTTTTGTTTGGGTTTTTTCTTTGTTTTAGGATTTTAGATTTTTGTTTTAGGTTTTTAATTATTTGTTTTGGTGATTTTAATTAAGTTTTTTGATTTTGTGATTTAAGGTTTGATTAATTGGTTTTAAATTAGGGTATTTTGGATTTTAATTAGGGTTTTGAGTTTAATAAAGTGATTTTAAATTTTTTTTTTGTGTTTAATTAATTGACTTTAAATTAAAATTTTTAGCATTTTAATTAGGGTTTTGAGTTTAATTAATTGATTTTAAATTAGGGTTTTGAGTTTATTAAATGACTTTAAATTAGGTTTTTTAGGATTCTATTATTTTAGGGTTTTTTTTTGAATTAAAATGGATTAAAATTTTGTGTTTGAGTTTTAATTTAGATTTAATTAGTTTTTTACTTGATTTAATTAGGGATTTAGTTTAAATTTTGGTTTAATTGGTTTTTTATTAGGGTTTTGACTTAGATTTTGACTTCATTGGTTTTTTTCTTGATTTTTTGAATGGATTAGGGTTTTTTTTAATTAGATTTAATTTTTATTGGATTTTATTGTGTTTTACTTGATTAGGGTTTTAATTAGGGTTTTTCACTTAATTAACTTCGATTAGGATTTTCACTTAATTAAATTGGATTTTAAGTGGTTTAAATGGATTTTAATTAGGGTTTTCACTTGATTAAATTTTGATTCTAAGTGGCTTAAGTGGATTTTATTTGATTAATTGGGATTTTCAATATTTAAGTGGATTTTATGTGGTTTAGGTTTGGATTAAAAGCTTTTTTACTTAATTAATTCAGGTTTTTAATGATTTAAGTGAGTTTTTTTTGGTTTTGATTTTTAATTATGGGTTTTGCTTAGATTAGGTCCAAGTGGGCTTGAATGGGCTTGTTGGTTTAGGGTTTTGGTGGAGTAAGGGTTTAAGCAGAGTTAAGGTTTAGGTTTGAGAGTTAGGGTTTTGGTGATCGCTATCAGAGCATCTTTCCAGAGGAACCTATTGTCAAGTGACTCAAAAATCAGAGTGTCTACAGAACCCTATTTATGAATTGATTAGGATGCAAAAGGATTTTAAAGGGAACTTTTTCGAAATCTGGATTTTCTGTGTTGGACATATGATGGGTAGTGTCCAATGTTAGACACAACTTATCCAGTGTCTGCCACTTGTGAACTGAATTTAGTTTCCTTTTGGCAAAACAAATTGATATGAAGGTATAATGACTTTGGTTTCATTTTAAATAGCTTAGATGGATCATTAGGATGATGTACAACATTAGAGATTGATTAATTTAAGAGTAGGTAGTGTATGAGTGTGCAGTGCTCTGAGTTGGAGTTAACTAGCAATGACTATGGTGTTGGGCACTGGGAATGTGAACGTCCAATGATAGATGCTAGCTTGGCTGTGTCTAATGCTTCTAGTATAGTTTCTTGTTTGTTTTACTAGAGTAAGAGTATATTTACTTCTTATTTATCACTGGATTGATGCTTTGAGTGTTTTCACTGGGGTATGTGATTTTAAATGATTTTCAAAGAAAATATTGAATATTTTGGAAAATGATTTTTTAGAGGAGTTGAGAAAAAGGTTACAAAGTCTTGTGGCTTTTAATGGTAGTTTTCTTGTGCTATGTTGCAGTGCTTTCGAGACCATTTTTGAAAATGATTTTCAAAAGAATTTGGAGGAGAAATGCATGGTTTGAAAAGGTTTTGAAAAATGATTTCTAAGGATTTATGGGACCAAGAAGCCAAAACATCTTGCTGATGAACTAAGGACAATTGATACCACTAGATGTCGAGAATCAATAGCCTTAGAAGAGGTTTAAAGACAAAGTTTTGTGGCTTTTGTGTGACATCTGGGCCTGATTATCCATTTTTATTGTAAACCATGTAATTATTTGCAATATTGTGTATAATGGTTTATTAATGGGTAATCTGTTGTTTCTTAGTTGTGTGAGGTTGTGGTTCGCTTTCTGTGCATCTGCTTGTGATTTGGGATCCATGTGGGGTCCGGTTTGATGATGCACAATTGCCTCAGTTTGCGTTCCATTCTTTCCTCTTTTCTTTTCTTCCTCTTTCTCCTTCTTTTCTCTCACGAGCCACGACCTTCCACGCATTCTTCGCCTTCTTCTTTCTCTTCTTCCACCCGTGCCACCAACGACGGAGGCTCGTGCCTCCCCATCTCATCCGACGGGATGGGTGACCGGTGCCAAGCGAGCGGTGGAGGAAATAAGAGAGGGAGCAGGAGTGGGCAGAGGGCGAGTGCGGCGAGAAAGGAAATGAAGAGAAGAAAGGGAGCTGAGGCGCGCGAGCTGGGAGGAGGTGGTGAGTCACCCATGCGTTCCGCCGGCAGAGGAGGCTTCGTTGGGGTGCGAGCAGGTTCGCCGGAGTGTAGGAAACGTATCCGTAGGCTGTGCCTAGTACGCGACCCCCTCCCTTTCCTCCGTTTGCTGTTTTGTTAACAGTAGGATTAATTGCATGAAAATCAAGATAATGCATGGAAAATTGTAGAAAAATAGTAGGAATGATGGGAATGAGTTCAATGATGTGTAGGTGTAAGGAACATGCTAGATTGTGTGATTTTTGGGAGTTTTGAGGAGTTATGCCTTAAATCTTTTAAGGTTCCATTCTGAGCATGTTTCCTTTACATATTTATATCTTCTTGTGTGGTTGATGAAATCATGAATGGTTTGAGGGGTTTTGAAGTAGACTTGAGGGTCTACACCCCAAGATTTTATGGAAATTTATGATGCATGTTTGTGGGGTCCGATCAGGACTCCCACTTTGGGTGATTTCCGTCGTTGTGGAACGGAGCGTGCCCTGTTTGCGAGGAATTTGGTATACCGAAATCCTAGCAGATTAAGAATATAGGGTTTCGGTAGACTGAAATCTTCCGATCGATCGAAACAGGGGGGTTTTGGCATACTGAAAATTTTCGGTATACCGAAACAGGAAATTTCGGAATACCGAATTGAAAATTCGATATGCCGTTTTTGCCCTGTTTTTGAGAGGTGAAAATGTGATTTTTAATGAATGTTAAGTGGTTGTTATGGTATGGTGGGTTTATGTGAATGATGTTTGCCCCGTGTAACAACATGGAGGCATGTGGAATCCCAAACAAATGGATTTAGGTGTTATTTTGGGTTTTGACCCTACAAATGAATGAAAAGATGATTTTGTGTGGTTTTGGGCATGAGACCCAATTTATGGTTTTAATGTGGTTTTGATGGCTTGGGTTGGGACCCCAGTGGAGGGTCAAGTGTTGCATGGAAATAAAGTCCTGCAACGGAAAGAATGAAATGGAAAATGGTATTTGAAAAATTGGAAAGAGTTTTGAAATGGAACACTAATAATGTGTTATGAAGAAGACTGTGGTTTCCGAGCTTGAGCCGCTGTAGGCTGAGCCAGGGCCTTTGAGCCTAGTTGTTCGGGTCACCGAGCTCGTAGTGGTGTAGGCTGGGCCTGGGCCTTTGAGCCTAGTTGTTCGGGTCACCGTCGGTGTAGGCTGAGCCTGGGTAGTTGTACCTTGTTGTTCGGGTCACCGACGGTGTAGGCTAAGCCTGGGTCATTGGACCTAGTTGTTCGGGTCACCGACTGGGGCGTCAGACAGAGACGTATCCCCGTGCACTTGTGAAAATGAAATTGAGGCTAGTTGGCTAGGGCAGTGACATCTCGCACGGGGAATCTCATCGTGGCAGTGCAGGACAGTAGGGGAAAGATGTCCTCACCTACAGCTTGTGTGCCAGGTTACCCCTTATCAACGTAACAATAGTAAAGAAAAGTGGAAATGAATAAAGAATGAGAAATGTGTTTGGGTCAGGATTGGACTTATGAAATGGTCCTAAAATCCTGAAATGAAATGATGATGTTTTAACTAGTTGCCAGCCAATGTTTATGATTTGATTTTGAGCCCAATGGGGCATTGTGTTTTAGGCTGGATCTGGTTAGAATGTGTATTTGAAAAGTGTGTTTTGGGAAGAAATCCCCAGTATTGAAAAT